>JARWLF010000555.1:0-14965 GCA_029853055.1 Scenedesmus sp. KT-U
CTGCAGAGTGTATATCCCTACATCTGGTTGACACAGAAGCCGCTGTGACAACAGAATCTGCTGTGCATGCGACTCAATGAACCCAAAAAGCGGCTCCACCGTTGCTGCTCCTTGCCTGACAGCCACCCTCACCTATTGCCTGCCCTCTGTCCTGCAGTCATACTCCATCCTTCACCACAACATGCAGCTGCTTGTGCGCTGCCAGTTGGATGAGGTGGTCAAGGATGACAACAGCACACTGCTGTTCTTGAATAACATTACCACCATTCTCTCGGCCCCAGCATCTGCAAGGCTGGGGATATTATGCTGATGTCTTCACCCAGTAATCCACTCACAACTGCCGCAGTTGCCTGATGGAGGAGTTATCAGCTGCAAGCACTGTTGCCTGCGCATGCTCTTCTGTACATTCATCACTTGTTGCGAAAGAGCCTGCCTACCAGTACCCGGTTGTGCCCAGGACAGTACCACTCCCCGCTCTTGCATCATACATCGCTTGCCTTCAACCAGAGTACGTAAGTTGTCAGATACTCAGCTGCCCAGCACTACATACAGACAAGACATTGCACACGTGCATGCATTGTCCTGCTTGCATCTCAGGGGCTAGACAGCAGGCCCCTGTCGCCCGTCCTTCTGCAGAGCCTCTGTGCCACGGTGAGATAGCTTCCACCTGGGAGCAGGCACTGTCGGACATCACCTGACAGTTTGAGAGATGTGTTCAGGGCTGGTGATGACTGGTAGCACTGTTCAAAGCTAACTGGCAGAGGGCTGCATCAACATCATCTGCTGCCACTGCATGGTGGATGCTGCAATAGTCATCTCCCACCTTGTCTTCTAAAGACATAGCGAGCAATGATCAGGACGGTTGTAACGACCAGCCTACGCTTTAGCCCAAACTGTGTTGTGCGCACTGGCAGCGCCAGGCACAAGACGCTACTCGTACATATGAACAGCTGCACAGCATTCGCTACAACCCTGTGCACAGCTGAGGCCAATTAGGCACCGTAGCTCACTCTCCATTTGCACCTGATCTCTAGGCTTACCTACCTTCTAGTAACTTACAGGCTTGAAGCCTGTGTTGCATGGCCATACCCGCCACCATCAGATAGCAAAACAGCAGGCCATTGCCCACGACTTCATCTGCGGTTGCACACCTGTCGCTGGTCTACATGTCTCTTGAAACTTTCATCTGGGGTCCTGAGCAACCAATACACACTCCTAAGCAGCCGTGAGTCCTGCGCCAGGTCGTTGTTATCGATGCCTGCCTCCTTTGCCCAACTTGCACCGCAGCAGGGAGCATGCAGCATAATCGTGAACACAGCGGACGTATTGTTTGGAAACGAGCAAAGCTGAAGTGTTACGAGCCTGTGCCAGGATATGGTCGTCTGCCACAGGCTGAGCTCCATGTTTCGAGCGTCCGAGGGAACAGCACAAGGTGAAATTGAGGCATGCTGCAAAGATTTTTCAAGACGTAGTTGTGTTCGTGCCCTGCCGTATGTATTGACAGTGAGTGTATATCGACTGGAGGGGACATCAACTGGATCTCTTGTAGTGGCTGACAGTGTCGGGAGTCCCGTTTTGTACGTATCGCAGTCGTACCACGCCGCACGAAGCTCGCACTGCCCGAAAGAGCGACTTGGAGCTGCTGAACAGACCGAAGGGCAGCATGACCGCGCGCTGGCTACCGGCGACCAGTTCAATCTGGCCAAATGAGCTCATGTGCATAAGGTCCGGCACTTGGACCTCTGTGCGTGAGCGATCCTGTCAATACACGACCAGAACCAGTCGAGTAGGGCTGAGCACAGCATGTGCGTGCTGTGATTCAGAGGATTCACAAGCAGAACGTGTTTTGTATAGTGTTGATTTCTCGTCTGTCGGGTGAAAACGGAGGCGAAATGTATCGCGGCGATTTGAACGCGACGTCTGAGATTCCGCTCGAGGCCTCAAGGAGGCTCCCTATGGGAGATACCTGCAGCACACGTGCATGCAAAGCACGGTCAAGTCAGGCACAGAGCTGTGCCCTGTAGTTTACACTATAGATGAATCGACAGGGGTATTTGTGTGCGAGGAACCATGGCTGAAGCAGGACATCAGATTGAGTGTGACCCGACCCTGCTGGCCATAGGCGGGAGCCGTATCACGCACTATGGGGCAAGAAACGGCTACAATCTGGTGCAGGAGGATAATAGATATATCTCGGGCATGAAGGTTATCGTGAGAAAGTGGCAGCCGGAGACATGGGTCAAGCAAGGCCCCACCGAACCGTTTGAAGAATTTGAGCTGAGGGTGAAAGCTAAGGGAAAACTACAAAGGTGAATTCTGATGACTGCCAATTTCTGCATTGTTTCTGTCCTGTGAAAGCATAATCAGATGTGACGCTCACTGGTATTTCCACAGTCTGCCAGCAGGGCATCACCAAGCAGTTGTAAGCATACTTGCCCGGTAGCTGTAACGCACCTTTTGAGTAGTTTTACTACATCACTGGCAGCATATTGAATCTCATAGCCATGTTTACAGATTGAACAGAACACTGAACTCCTTTTTGGAAGAAAGAACTCAAACATCTCCATGTACTGCTTGCCCTGATATGCAGAGTCTTTTTCTACCACTTAGAAGATGCACGCACACTCCATCAAGCTGCAAAGAATGACCAATGGAACCCATTGGACCTCGCACCTCTACCTCCAAAAGCGGATGCTGCTCTGAAGGGTGAGTGATATGTTATGTCATCAGGTGTACTGGTGTGCAGCAGTCTTGGCATGTATGAGACTCTCATACATGCTGAGCATGGCTGGTCACGTATGCACTGAAGGTTGGCTGTGATGCAGACAATGGTTGGCCAGCATTGCAGTGGCAAACACATCAAAAAAGCAGTAGTAACACAGAACAGAGGCAAACACATTAGAAAGGCAGTAGTGCAGAGTAGTGTGTCTAGTGTTGATGATGGACTGACTATGAGAAAGTTTATGGCCGCGTTGCCAGATACATGTGCACTATTTCTTGTCAGACTGGCATGTCTGTGAAGATGATGCCGATAGGTGTTGCTATCCACGCGATGCCAGCCTGTGTATGGACAACCAACATGTACCCAACAGGACCTGCCAGTAGAGACACAGTTGCCAACTATTTAGATGACTGCGTGCTGCTAACTTAGCATGTCGGACGTTTGTCACCACTGTTGTAGGATTGCTCAAAGATGGGTCAGCACAGGCGGAGGATGATGTTGAATATCATAACCTGCAGGCTGCAGCAGCTGCTGATGCAGGTGAGGTGCTGTTGACCCTCTGTTGCTGCAAGGGAAGCAGGGGTCGCTTGTGCCAGGACCAGGGAGTGCAAAACAAACAGCAAGCTTCCGGCCAGACTGCTCTGAATCAGATCCTGGTCATCCCACCTTGGTTGCGAAACAGCACAGACGCTGCATGAGCCTTTGAGCACCACGATGCCAGCTTTTTGGTCACAGAGATGCTTGCTACTGCTGCTGCCTTTTCTGTGATTGCTGCTGCAGGTGAATTGAAGGCAGTAGCTAAGGACGCCATTGACAGTAGCAGCTTGAGCAGAGGCAGCATGAGCGGCGGCGGTCGTCAGGTTGCTGAAGCAGCAGGTGTGTTTTGCGAACATGCACTGCACATATCACCATGTCAGTGGTACCCATATAGTCACCGTGATATAACGCCTTCATGCCAGGCAACTTGATCTTAGACACACAGCAGCAGTCTGGAAAGTTGCAACAGTTACACCTGAGTCAAGTGGGTGGCAGATGCCATCTAATTTACGATGGGCTTCTCCCTGCATTGCTAGTCTGTACAGACTTATCAGCCCATCAGCATGAACGCTTGTGCCTGGAGATCTTATGACTTGTCTCCCTGGCTCGATGCAGACATCTCCTATCACCTTGAGCATGCCACCCTACACTTCAGCAATTTGCAACTAGCAGGCAATGCTGAGTTGTCCGTCGACATTCAAGATGACGTCATCTTGAATGATCTGAGCTACATGGACCAGGAGCTTGCAGTACAGCCATTTGCAAGTTGTGCTGGCTTGGCGTGTCCTGCCCCTGTTCAGAATACCCTCAGCAACGCTGCTACCTGTCCCAGCAATGCTGCTCAGCCCACTGCAAGGTCAACTCGATTCCCTTTGGCAGGCAGCAGAAGTATGCCAGCACCACTGGCTCTCCTTGGTTCTGCCAACAATGCTCATCCCAGCAAGGGGCCCCTTGCAAGAGGTATCGCCAACCTGGCTATTATTGAGCCATCCCTTGCTGAGCAGCCGCAGGCGTACGGCGTGCTTCCTGCCACAGCTGCCAATTGCAGCCAGCAACAAAGCCCCTCACAGTCAGAGTTATATTGTCGTGAAACCAGTGTGCATCTACCCAGCAACCCGTTTGACTGGCAGGGCAGCAGCAGCAGCAGGATGACTGCCGCTGCGGCACATGGGTGTGCTTCTAAATCCCCTGCTGGCATGGAAGGAGTGCTGCCTCAGTGTCCAGCACCCACGGCTGCCCTATCCATGAGTGAATCTCTTTCAAACACTTCAGCATGCACCAGAAGAGGAGCAGCTGCACCCTCTCTATGCTTGCAGTTGGGCTTGGCAGCTGAAGCAGCGATCATTGGCAACTGGCATGACTGCAATCATGCCCTGGCAACTGCAGCATCAATAGCCACACAGACACAGTCAGCAGCTATCTGTGCAGCAGTCACTGCTGCTGGCAATGCTGCTGAATCTCTTGCAATGCCTGAGCCCAACCAGGGGCCCTTGGCTCATCCTCCTCCTGCTGCTGTCACTGCTGCTCAGCCAGTGGGCCAGCTACCAGGACAGGGAGCAGGTGCGGATCTGTTGTACCTGCTTGCGCAAGCACTAGCAGCAGTGACAGCATCCACAGGCATTCCAGGCGACCTGCCAGCAGAACCAGACCTGTTCATTAATAGGAGCTTACATCTTTGGCCAATGTGCATTCATCCCTCCCTGCTGGCCAGCAACAACAACCTCACTGTGGGTAAGGAGATTGGCAGGGGGGGGTTTGGCCGAGTATGCGAGGTGGTTGGAGCCAATAACGAGGTGGTTGATGGGTTGGTCGTAAAGATTTTCAGTGGCACTGATGCTGAATTCTTTGATGATGCAGAGGCTTTCAACGAGCTTTATTATCTCAGAAAGCATGTAGGCAGGAAGGGCATTGTGCAGATGCTGGGTGCGGGTGTGTTGCAGCCAAACACTGGCAGCAACGACAAGCTGCAGCCAAACACTGGCAGCAACGACAAGCTGCAGGATATCTTCAGTGCACGGCCAGTTTTTTGCATTGTACTAGAGCGCATGGACAGCAGCCTGGATGTGTTGCTCCAAAGCAGAACCTTCCAAGTGGTGCATTGCCTCGGTTTCTTCAAGCAGATTATGCTGGTGTTGTGTGACTTACAGTCCCAACCAGACTTTGTTTATGCTCACAGGTAGGTTGAGAGCCCCTTCAGTGAGAACACAAGCAGGTGTTTGTAGCATGAGCAGAACATGAACCGTTGCAGTTGTGCAAGCTTAGCAGCTTCAGCGCAGCTTTGCCTCCATGCTACCTTCATGCCCATGACAGTGCCAATGGATGTCAATGCTGACATGCACAAGATGTTGCCGGGTTCAAACTGATCAAAAAACTGTGACCCTGAGCTGCGTGAGTAACCTGAACAGCTACTATGAAAGCAGATATCATCAGCTATCTCCATGAATGGTCTTCTGGTGCTGCATCATATACTGCTGGAGATTGAAGGCAAACTTGCGCCTGACATTGCAGCCGGCCTCTTGTACGACAATGAATGGTTGACTTTCCTTGCAGGGATATAAAAAGCCATAATATCCTCATCAAGGAGTTTCACAATGCTCAAGGCATCACCACTTACAAGGTCTGCCTTTGTGATCTGGGTAGCATGGCCAGCTACCGAAGAGGCAGCAGTCAGCGCTTCAGTGGTGAGTTTGGTACTCCTGAATACATGGCACCTGATGTGCTGAAGTATTGGGAGCAAGATGAGCCTGCAGAGAAGCGTCCAGGTCTCAAAGTTGGTGATGTATCTGCTGCCAAGAAGCCTATTCTGTATGATGAGACCGTCGATACATGGTCAGCTATGATGACGCTGCTAGATATGATAACCGGGTTGCCATGTGTGGGTAAGATCCTTTTGCGCCGGGAGCCTTGCTGCAAGGCTAAATTGTGGGAATATGCCCTGTTGCAGCTGCAGCGTTTGGTGAATGGCAAGATCGAGTCTCTTGGGGTACCCGGTACCCCAGGGCTTGGTTTGATCACCACATCCAGTTTTGAGGTATATGAGCCTGTGATCACACAACTCATCTCTCCCATGGCTGGCTTGTATGGGCAGACGCGCAGCTCTGCCAACAGCTTGCTGGCTGATGTTGATGCCCTGATTGCCTTGTATAACAAGTACGATCCTCCCACGGAAGACATTGTCTTCTGCTTATGAGCTTGGAGGGTGGTTGCAGCCTGCTTTGCTTTGTGCTGTATGTAATATGGGCTCAGCTAGTGGTTGTTTGGCTTGCAGCCAAGCATGATGTATCATATTGTAGGAGATGCACTGTGCTTGGTGTCTCAGAGACACTTGCCCATGACATATGCATATCTACTGTTTTTGATTGTCAATGCGCGATTGTGCACTCTCATGTGCATGTGACATTTCATCTGGGCTTGGTGATATCGTGTGTTTTCAAGCACATGCCCGCTTGAGGCTAGAGTTTGTTTGTGTGGACTATAGTGAGGTTGCACTATGCAGTGTGAGAGTGACACATGCGTAGTGCAAACTTTGCATCGAATGACACTTGACAGTATATGTCGGGTGTATACAGAAATTTGCCCAATGTATCTGTGCCACCTCACTCGGGATGAGGTAACACATGCCATGGAAGCAGTGCTTCCACTGAGCCCAAGATGGCTGCAGAGTCATGTTCTTTATTGATGATTATGCAATACTTGTTGTTGGCAGATGCACCGCATTAGTGACTTCTGCTAGAACTACTGTACTAACAGTGCCAGTACTACAACAACAGTTCTGTCTTGGTCCGCTGTCCACACATGTGAGCTACCAAGTCCAGCCCAGACCTATCTGTCACTGGCCAGATAGCCAGGCTAGTGATGGATAGGTCTGTCACTAGCGGCAACTTATGATACTGCAAGCAGGTGATGATCAGCAGCGTGGTTCACAACAAGCTGAGGTACATTGCATGAGGTTTGGGCAGGACCAGATTGATTGCCGTGGTCTTTGGTGCTTTTCATCTACGCTCATGATCACGGCTGCTGCAACACAACCAGAGTGTTGAGTAGTCAACTTGCCTTCTAGCAGAACCTGCAGAAAAGTTTCAAAGGCAACATGTTTGTGTGTCAGCACATAGAAGCCGGACAAGCAGATGTGGTTACCGCAAACTGGGATAAGAGCAAACCAACATAGAATGGCGCTGCAAGTACTGCCAGTACCTGCAAGGCTTGCAGAGCAATTGGGGATTTGACTCATAAAGCCCAACTGTACCATTCAATGGCACAGATATGATATCTGTGGCAAGCAGTCCTGGTGACCATACTGGCTGTCCACCTGAATGTCTACAACATGTTCCCCATCAATAGAGCTCAAGTAACGTCCTGGCAGGAGAATTGAATGGTTACCATACATACTCAGCTTGCAGTCAGCCAATGTGGTATGTCGTTTCAAGCTTCAAAGCTTGTACAAATGTACCTCATTCTTTTTGATCAAAGTGCATGTCCAGGTGCTTGTGCTTCTCAACAAGCAAGCAGCAATGCTGTTGTGAAAGATGAGCCGAGGAGAGGGGTGACAGCCATCAGACCTGACCTGCACGCAGAGTATGACAGCATTGTAGCGGGGGTGGTGCCGCATACCGCTTATCCAAAGTTGCACAAGATTGCCTGGCAGCTTTCAGGACATCAGGACCGGGGAGCAATGCATGGTGAGAGTCAGGGACAGAACACCAGAGGGCTGGCAGCAGTGGCAGCAGCAACAACAAGTCCTTGCTGCTACAGCTCAAAGCCAGCGACAGGAGCAGGCATCACTAGTCCAGCAAAAGCCTCATCAACTGCAAAGAGCGATGCAACAACAGCCACAACCATCAGCTGTGGTATGGCTGATGAAAATAGCCCATGCAGCAACACCTGTAGCAGCAGTGATATCATGATCAGCGTCAGCCACCCCCTAGGCCTGCTGTGAGCAGGACAAGCAGATAGAGTTGCATTGCAGCACAGCTTTGAAGGTAGCTGCTTGCCTGACAATTTGCCTGACCTCTCACGAGTTCCTCGGGCGTTCGCAAGCATACTGAATCTCACTCATACCGCAGGCGGCAATGGTGCCAGCAGCATCCCAGCCTGCAGGCGCAACCCTTGAAAGCTTTGAAAGCAGGGACAACAACAGCCCAAATCCATGTCGCAAGATTTCATCAGCCCAAGCCAGCACAGCCAGCAGAGCAGCCCAGGCTGCTAGAGGAGCATGACAACAGGTAGGAGCTGCAGGCCAGGTTCTTGGCTATCGCAACATGCAGCTTTAGCCCAGGTTGCTGGCCACAATCAGCAATGGGGGTCAGCGACTGCAGCCGCAGCAGCTGCATGCAGCAACACTAGTCAACAACAGCAGCAGCAGCAGCAACAGCAAGCAGCAACACATCCACCCAGCAATACAATGCTTACAACAATCCGTTGCTGGGCCAGAGCAGCTGATGGTTGACAGCCAAAGCAGACGGGACCAGGTTGATACTTTTGACAGGTGGCCTCAGGTGGCAGAACTAGCACAGCATATGCTAGTGAAAAAAGCATAGCAGAGCAACTGAGGGGAGCTAGCTCTGGTACATGTCGAGCAACAGGTTTGGCCCCAGCGTCGAAGACTACAGTAGCATACAGCTCAAAAGAGCTCGCAGCATGCCGTATGACAGCTTCTCAGTGAGTGCAGTCTTGCCGCAACAGCTCCTAGCGAATGGTTCACAGGCAGATGCATGGTTGCAATACCCAATCATGCATGCACTCAAAGCGCTGGCAGACGTATTTGCAGCTTCCGTGAGCAAGCTTGCTTAGGCTCATGCCTTTGCTTATGCAAGTGGGGCTGACTTCACAGACCTCCGCTGTCTTCTCACTGTACGACTGACTGTGAATAGTAGTCGCCCAGTACTGAGTAGCAGGCGCCCTTTGCGGGCTCCATTGCTGCGACACAGTGTGCTTTCGAGCTCCCGCCCTGCTGTCCTGCCAGCTGGGTGGACGAAGCAAGTTCACGGCACCTAGGTTCTTCGTTGGCAAAACTATGCAGTTACGCTGTTGTATATACCTGTTGGTGGAGCTAACGGTGCATAAACATTCAAAAGCAACCGTAAGTCTTCTGCTGGCATACTCTATATACTGCAAGCACTCCCCACCAACAACAAATACAATATTGGCTATTTTGCAGCATTGCTTGAGAGACAACTGACACTTATGGCTACCTCTGCACAGTCTCGCGTGTTCAGAGACGACGACTGTATGCTCCAAGCCATGGGAGGAAGTCGCATGACTTCTTTTGGTGCATCCAAGGGGTACAACATCGTGCAAAGGAAGCGGATTGTTGGTTTGTCAATGAAGGTAGATCAGCTGACATGGAAGCTTACTGCTCTGGTCAACCAACGTGGCTCTGCAGCTGGTCTAGCCTCGGTGACTGAGGCCCATAAGGAGTACCAGCTTAGCTTCATGTACAAGAGCACAAAATACAGGTACACTGTATGCGATGATGCACGCCGTGCAGGATAGCTAAAGCCCTGCTTGGTAGCTGCGTGATTACGGTCTGTGGCTGTTTGGCTGTCTTACCTATGTGGGTCTCGCCTATACATGATGTACATAAGTTTTGTTAGGACACCCTGACTTAGTGGTATCCACAGCCCTATGCTGTCTCCACCGACTGCAGGATCTATTTCAAAGACTTAGCAATGGCTCGACTGTTTCACAAAGCAGTCAAGAAGGGAGACTGGCACCCAAAGCCCCTTGTGCGGCTACATCGCTGCTAGCAGGACAATCCGGTGGAAGGCTTGACCCAGTGACTGTGCGCCAATGTATCGGGATTGAGCTTGTTGAGAGCAAGGTGACCAGAGCCTACTGTGCTGCAAGTTGCAGCCTATTGTGCTGCACGTGCATGGTGGAATGATGCAGCATAGGCTGTCAACGCTGTTGGACTGATGGGCGAAGCACAGATATCACAGCAGTTCCAGAGGATTCACCACTTACTCTGGCGATCTTTGTGTCAACACAAGACAGAGCTTTCAAGGGTGTGCTGACCTTGTAAACTAGGACTAATGGGCTCCTTGCCATGGAAGTAATGCGTAAAGTGTCACACAGCGGCTGTGAATCTGCATCGGACAGCATTATTTTGTGGTAAACCAGCTACTATAGCAATGAGCAAAAACCAAAACAGGCATTGTTTTTATTGGCCCTTGC
The DNA here is from genome assembly GCA_029853055.1 of Scenedesmus sp. KT-U. Classification (NCBI taxonomy): domain Eukaryota; kingdom Viridiplantae; phylum Chlorophyta; class Chlorophyceae; order Sphaeropleales; family Scenedesmaceae; genus Scenedesmus; species Scenedesmus sp. KT-U. The sequence goes on from JARWLF010000555.1 coordinate 10,433, forward strand.
TGATGCAGCAGTGGAAGTTCGACCAGTGGTGTTGATAGCATCTTCACCCCATGTGCACTGTTTCACGCATCATCCGCATCTGACCTGAGGCAGATATACTGTTGGTGTTGTTGTCCTGCCAGTGGACATCACATCGAGGCTAGGCAAGTACTCTTGGTAACTGACATCAGAATTGTGCATTGGTGGGGATTGCAACATCCTGTTGCACAAACAAAGTACATGCTATGGACTCGATGTTTGGTACATGCCTGGACGACTTTAAAGTATTTTCTGCCTCTCACGTGTATGGCCTGAGGCCACTTGCAAGTTGCTTGCGACAGTAGTCCTTCACAGATGAGGATGGCTGCATCGTGACCCCAATCCAGTATGGCGTCTACACATATGCACACCGTATTGTGACATACACCATGTATTGTAACGTGTTGATGCTTCCCAAGCGTTCTCAACATCTCCACTGATACCTTCAAGGATAACTTACATTTGTTCAGAGCTGCTCAATCAGATAGTATCCACTGGATCCTTTAGATAAGTTACCTGCACCGGGCACTGGCAGGCGGTGTCCTCAGCACCAATTGAGGCAGCAGATCGATCTAAATCCCACACAAAAATGCTAGAACCACACCTAGACAAAAGCGCTAGGACAATGCTGAGTTGTTATATCAGTACTCAGTAACAGTGGCCACCCTCATAAGAAAGACCACTAGCCATCTGGCATCAGTGCAACAAGACATCGATCCAAAAATGACGCTTGAACATCAACTGTTGGTTTCAATCATAATAGTAGCCCATGGTGCTTGCTGCTGTGCCCACATTGGCACACTTCCCCAGCTACTATCATTGACACGACTCTTGATGCAGATCCTCAAGCAGGTAATGTCTTTCACTAAACTCAACATTACGTGAAGATTCTCTGCTGCCAGCTTGCAAGCAAATTCTGTGACGGTCAGAGCCCTAAGGTACCTGGACTTTGCACAAAGACTCTGGAGCTCAAGCACAGCTGGATGCACTGATTGTACTGGCTGTGACATTCCCACTGCTGGGTTCTGCACCATACCTCCGGCCCCTGTGGTGCTAACTCCCATCTGGTTGTTGCTGACTGCTGCTGCAAGAAGATCCAGACCTCTGTCTTGCTCTTGAGTAGCACTGCTGGAATACTGCCACGTGATTGTAACAACATTGGGCCACAATGATGCTGCTGGCACAGCCTCAACTGACCTTGCCAGACAGGTGCTGACAATGACAGTCAGTTGATGTAGTTGACGGCTTGCAAGGATGTTTGGATTGCTGACATTTTAACATTAAGATGCTGTTGGCTGAACCAACTACTGATCCTTCAATATTACTCTGCAGCTGGTGATCATCAGTGACCCCATAGCCCTGTTGGCGGCTTGTAGCTGTCCGCCTGAGACCACTTACAGCAGGAGGGGAGGTCGCAGTGATGCATACATTCTCACACTCCAGCACTTCAAGCTGGCTGGAAAACACTTCCAAGGCAACTCAAGCTGATCCGGCTTTGCTGTGAACTGCCTGATGTTTAGCTCACGCAATCCAGTCAGGTGCTGTAGTGCATCATGCCAGGCAGTGATGCCTTGGCCCTGGTCTGCTGCTGTCGCTGCCTGCTGGGCATGGGCCACAGCTGCACCCCTGGATGTTTCTCCTGCAGCAAGGCAAGGTTTGGCGGTGGCAGCGGCGCGGGCAGCATCCCAGCTTGCTGCCATCATTGCCACGAGTTCTGCTGCCACTGGGTCATCAGCAAGGGCACCCTTCAGATGTGGCGGGCGCCATTGTGAGATTCCACTGTTATCTGCTGCTGCTGCTGCTGCCGCTGCATCATCTTCTGCTTCATACCCTGCTGCAGCAGTTTGAACTTCTGCTTCTGTGGCAAAACTGGCTTCCAGCAACAGCTTTGTCAGGCTGCTGCCAGGGCCCCCAGCAGCAGCAGTCAGTGGCAGCAGTACATCGGCCGGCAGAGCATGCCACCCAGAGCGCGAACGGATCTCCAAAGACTTCAGGTTCCTCACTGTTGCTGCTGCTGCCACTGTTGTACTCAGTACAATTGAAGGCGTGCTGATAGATGACGGTGTACTCACATGACAGTCTGACCTGCAGACAACAAGGCGTGGAGGCACAGTGGTAGTTGAAGTTGTTGCAGGGTATCATATGCAGGTGTCACAGCAGAGTGCCTATCTGGTGAAGAACAGGTCCAGTGATGTGTTATCTGCTGAGTCTTGGTGCAAGTGACTGACAGGCAATGCTGATCTGTACTGCACCTAGCAGCTGCCGCAGGCCCTGCAGGTAGATTACCTGAAGGCTCTTCAGACATGTGAGTCCACCTAGTAGGTTGGTTAGCTGGACAACTGGCTGCACTGTCACCTCTAATGTGAGATGAGTGACGTAGCTGAGTAGCAATGGAGCCTGCAGGGAGCTGCAGGAAGACAGACGTGCAAGCAAACCTGCTGCTAGCCTAGAATCTAGTTGTTCGCTGCTCAGGTCTGCGGCAGAAGGTTACAACTACTGCATGTTCCTCTTCAGGCCGTGTGTACAATTCATAGCTGAAGTCTTTGCAGAGCTGATCAACTTGAAAGTGCAACCCAAGTTCTGAGACATAAGCATCCTGTATGATGTTGAGCATTCAGCCACAGCATGCATCAGATGCTGCTACAGCACTAGATGGCTCATGCCTTTCCAAATGATGGCACATGCCAAAGGTCTCTTGATACAACCAGCATACCACAGTTGGTATCATCAGCAATGCAGGTGGGAGGCAGCAAATGATGTAACAGCAAATTCAGTGATTGCTGTCCAGTTGTAATGACAACAGTCGTGCACTGCGTTGCTGTGCTATTTCTGCTTGGATACCACACCACCAATGATGATAATCAGATGTTTGTTCGAGACAGACAGCCAATCATTGGGTGTTGATATGATGATCATACAGCATACACCCTACTGGAACAACACGTCTGCCTTCCAATGTTGCTGCCCTTGCTGTTGATTGACGTGGACGCAAGCAGTCATTGATGCAAGCCTTCTGCCGCATAAGGTTCTGAACCTTTCATCAGCTTGTGTTGTTCATCCTGCTCATCATAATTGAGCTTGTGACTCACGATGCCAAGCTGGGGCAGTGCGTCTCTCCTGGGATCCTGTACCTGCTGCTGCTGGTGCTGCCGCAGTTCTGCAAGCTGCTTGTCCAGACATGCTCTACCTTGACCAGGCAAGCTGTAGCTGAAAAAGTATTTTTACCCTGGGCCCACTGTAATGATTCAAGAGTACTGGTTGTATGAACGTGCTGCTGTCAGCATGTGTCAGAAAGGTCTATCGCATCTGCCGTTCAGGTGAGGTGAATGTCCTTGACAAACACTGTTTCAGGTGCACCACAGTAGCTGTGAAGCATCACAAGGAACTCGCACTGACCACCTGTAGCATGACTATCAGCTGCTCTTACCTACCACTCTGCACAATCAGCACTGGCTTGTTTCAATGCGCTTGTGCTAGCATTCTGTTTGTGGTGACTGCATGACGGGATTTGTTGCACCTGTTGCCTGCAACAATACAACATTAAAGCAAAGTAAGCAGGCAAGCCACGTAAATGGAGAGCTGTGAATAACATATGAATTCACCTCACCCTTCAAACAACCAATCCACAAAACTGCCTGTTTGTTTCACAGCACCAGCCTCAAGCAGATAGCATCTGTGACAAGACTTGATGATGGCAAGAAGCCACCGACAGGGTTACTGTGTTATGCCATCGCATGAACTGCAAACATACTACACCTCAACTCCATAGACAGGTCAGGCAGGCACGACAACGGATCTTGTTGACGGTTGCAACGCAGTAGCATGCATCTGAATGATCTCACGGCAGCAGCACTGAAGATCGTCCCTGCATGCCTGCAGAGCTGTTGGTACCGTTTTGGCTGCGCTTGGTGTGCTAAAGCATCAAGCAGAAAAGACACTGCCAGGTGCTTGCTTGCATGGTAAACAGCGCAGAGCAGCAGCTGCCCAAGCCGTTCGAGTCGTGACCGGAGAGCGGGCGGCACTGTCTGTGGCTGATGCAGTACGGCGAGTGCAGTTCAAAAAACCGATCATAAGTATTTGTACTAGCTGCTGACGGTGTGTGTCACGGGACATACTTCGGGGCACCCGAGGATGCTTGCTTGAACTGCACAGCTTACAGAAACGAGCAGCAGCAACCTATAGCCACAATATACACGCGCAAATTGACGTTTTGCTGGTCGAGAAGCACACTGCATGGGACAGACACTGTAACACACGCTTGAGACAGTTGCATAGCAACGTATCTGGATCTCAATTGCGTAGTACTTCCAAGTGATTGGTGGTGTTGAAAAACACCGATTCAGATGCACCGCAGCAGCCTTGTCGGCGCCGCAGGGAGCTCGCACCGCCCATAGGAGCGGGCTATGAACTGCTGAAAGGATGGGTACTTCGACCTGACCGTCGGGCCATCTGTCGGGTACCACGCAGGACTTGCTGAGCCGGTCGCGACTCCAACAAGCCTCTTGCACTGGCTCA
>JARWLF010000556.1:0-24138 GCA_029853055.1 Scenedesmus sp. KT-U
CAGTCACTGAGTGATGAAGCTGCTGCAGGACAGCAGCAGCTGAGAGTCGCTGTGACATGTGTCTGCTAGCTGCCATGTTGCCCATGTTGAGCAGCGCTGCCTACCCACATCTGGGGTTGCCAGCAGCTCGTCGACAATGTCTTATATTCTGCAAGTGTCGAGTTGCATAATGCATCGTGTGCACTGCCTGAATGATGCAGTACTCAAGCCATATGGCATTAGTAGGGTCCATCTTGTTGGAGGTAGGCCACTGTATTTGATTTGGCATTGCGCTTGTGGCTGCTGTTGCCCGCCACTTATCGCTTCGTGCAGTTTTCCTTCTCGGAGTTACATACTTGTTGACTTAGACGTGTCAAGCATGGTTCTCCGTTGTCGTCGACCTGCACCACTGTACGGCTGAGACCCAGCACGGATCCGGAGCGTCAAGAATTCAACTTACACAATATCGTCGGACGCTCAGCGTCAACGGTCAGTAGTACCAGCTGACAGGTATCACTGGCAGCGCAGAGACGCGCAAGCGCCGTAACCCACCTTGTCCTCCCTGTTTGTGAAGCGCGGGATGGTACAGCAGGTGTAGCAGTGGTGTGTAACCTGTGTCAGCTGACAGATAGCAGCTGCGCCGGCCCGGCGTGCCAATCTCTCCTTCTGAGCTTGCAGACTCTGAAATCTTTGAAGATGTAAGTGGTTGGGTTGCGGGAGGTTCCCTTTGTTTGGCTCGGATCCACTGTTGAACCGGTTGATGCGCTGCAGACACAGAGACTCGGATTTGGCATATCGTTCAGAGCAAATACAAGCAGCGCACAAGTTATGTAAATGGGCAGGAGTTTGGGCGAGGTCGATTGTGTCCGAGGCAGGTGACGCGGTTGGTTTGCAATCCGTGCAGAGAGTCTGCAGTCATGTCGACTATATCAGCCATACAGCGCATTACTTAAGCAATTGACGGCATCATCTTTACGGCAGATGATGTTGTCTCTGACCATGGCAAACTTGGAAGGTAACAGTAGCTCTACTGCTGTTGTTACGATAGGGTTGTCTTACTCCACTGATCTATCACCGTTGCAACTACATTAGCGCACTGTCGATGCTGTTGTGTACGCTGTATGGCGCCTACCGTAGGCCGTTGACAATCTCCTAACCCCAACCAGCTGCCAAAAGCAGACAACCTACAGCTACTGCAGCCAGTAGGCTCCAGAGCTACAGAGCAGCATATGGAGCAGGTTGGTGCAGAAGAGTCTCCAGTTCAGCATGCTCTGAAAGACGTACCCATCTATACGGAACCCCTCAGGGGCTACATAAGGCTTGGCGACAGAAGAAGCCAGACAGTTGAGTTTCAGCCCAACAGCAGATGCAAGTAAGCTCATGACACCAGCAGTGATGCTCAGTACTTTCACACAGTGACAGTGTATGCACCAGCGGATGGAAAGCAGCCAACGGGGTTGCTGTTACCACATATGGGGCAACAGACACTTTTTGGTTGATGTTTGGCCTGAGACATGTCGACCAGCTTCCACCAAGGGTCGTTGATGTGTCTGAACCTGGTTGCTGTTGCAGCGTGACCTTCCCTCTGCAACCCCAACAAGCATCGAACCAATGATCGTATTGTCACCTGTTGCTGCCGCATGTATACATGATTCGCCTTGATGGGCGATGTTGTGATCTGCATGCAGGCGTGAGAACCAGTGGAAGCCAACTCCCACTGTCTGGCACGCATGGCATGATCAGCACCCTGAGCTGTTCACAGAACCAACATCAACAAGTAGCAGACGAACACCACTGCAGCAGTCGCTGGAAGATCAGCTACAGCGGGAGGTGCAGCTGCTGCAGGACATTGTGGCCGACACTGTCGACGAGCTGCATGAGTTGCATCCGTACTCACTGCAGCAGCAGCAGCAACATCATCGGCAGCAGCAAGCCACATGGCGTGACAAGTTGCAAGTGGTGCCTGTGTGGGAAGGTCACCATCTGCACCAACCAGGACTCCCAGCAACGCAGCAGATGCTGACAGTTGTTGCTGGACTGGGTGGTTTCAGCAAATACAGCTTCATTGGCTGGTACCTCGGTGTCATGCTCAACAGCAAGCAGCATGATGAGGTGCAAACAGCATATGCAGACCCATATTGGGAGAAGTGGAATGTCACAGTCAAGGTAGAAACACCAGATGGTGCAGTGCTTGTGAGCCAGCAGCAACGGGGTGGTAAGGACGAATTGGAGTTGTTGGTTGATGCTGCCAACTGCTTGGAGGGCAACCCCCTGGCTCAGCTGTTGGATTACCGACAGTTTGCAGCTGGCTGGCAGTTATTGAACAATGCAGGCAACCGCCAGGGTCCCAACGTCATGTTTTTTCCCTTTAGTTTCAACAGCACAGGCAAGGTGTATGTAGCAGTTGTAGCTCTGAGGGACATAGCAGCTGGTCAGGAGCTCCTGATAGACTATGGGCCTGAGTACTGGGCAGGTCATGTTGCGCTGCAGCAAGCAAGAAACCTGGGGCTGCAGGAAGGCAGACATGCTGCCAATGAGGAAGTGAAGGAGCTTAAGCAGCAGCTCAAGGTGGCTGCTGCAGAGAAGCTGGTACTGAAGCAGGCAGAACAGCAGCTGAGGCAGCTTCACCTGCGCCAGCATGTCCAGCAGCAGTTGCACAACGTACTGAAGAGTGGGTCAGTGAACACCGCAGATGAACTTGCCGAACATCTCCCGCAGGGTGGCAGTCCTCCCAACAGCTCCACAGTTATAGATCCTGCTAGTAGCAGTGGGGCTGCTTCTGGTCATCAAGACGATTTTGTATCTCATGCAGACCAGGATCCTGTGCAGCAGAAGCGGCCCAGGTCCGATGCCTTCTTACAAAGGAAGCATCGGCAGGATTATGAGCCTTTGAGAAGCATAAGTGTAGCAGCACAGCAGAAGCGCCGTTGTCAGCAACAGATTGAACAGAAAGTCCCAGCTTACAGTGATGGGCAGCAGGACACACTGCAGCAAGTTGCTGTTCACAACCATTCACTGAGCGGTATGGAAGAAGCAGCAGGGTATCCCAGCCAGTTGAGCGCCAAGCGAGCGAGGCCCCATACCTTTGTGAAACATGGCCACAGGTCAGATCATGCATCCCTGGGCCAACCTGACAGCCAACCTTCAAAGAGCAAGTCTCAGCCACAGGCTCTGGAGACAGATTGTGTTCTTAGGTCAGCAAAATGTCAACAACATGCTCAACAGTTGTCACGCCAGCAACCAGCCATCAGAAGCCACCAAACTATGCAGCAAATTGCTGCTAGTGATGTTGAGGATGAGCGCTCCTCCTCTCCTGATGTTGCCGTGCCGTTTCGGCTCCAGTACAGCAGTGTCGCTTGGGCAAAGGCTATTCATGAGAGCCCCACTGGAGTTGTCGGCAGACAGCAAGCAGATGACAGTGTTTCAGGTGATGCAGCCTTACCTATCACTTCAAAGACGGCAGATTTTGCATCTGTTCAAGTGGCAGATGAAGACCGGAAGGCTTGGACAGACAACGAATCCCAGACAGATGACCCTGACTGGAGTGCTGATGTTGAGATGACCTCTGAATCAGATCCCGAGGCCGACAATGTGCAAGTGGTTGCAGCTGCTGACAGAGCTCTGCACAAGGTAGCTGCAGGGGCAAAGCAAGCCGCGGCTGCAACATCACTACGAAGTGCACGCCGTGATGTAATAGCAGCCACTTCAGCAGTAGCAGCAATTGATGGCAAGTACCGAGGCGTCTCCAAGTACAAGAGCAAGGGCTTGTGGAAGGCTCGAGTCTCACACCAGAACAAGATGATTCACATTGGTTACTTCGAAACTGCCGCAGCTGCAGCACGGGCACATGACTGGAAACGCATGCAGTTGTTTCAAGGCCAAGGTATGTGTTAGGTGTTTGACACTTGTACAAGTTGAGAGCTACTTGTGCCAGAGTATAGTTGCACAGGAGAGATCTAGCATCTGACCCATCAAGGGTTATGTGATTGCCAATGGTCTGACAATGACACACAAGGGGCATCATACTCAATTCAACTCAATCTGTCACCGCCAACCACTTCTACTACATGTATACGCATGTGCAATCTCTGACTCAGACATGTGCAATCTCTGACTCTGTGACAGCTGATCATGCTTGTTGTGAATGTCTCTTGAGTGACTCTTGGAGGCATAGATACCAATGGACCGAACTGCTGGAGCGGGTTTACTTTCATATTACAACACTTCTACTACCAGGATGAAAAGTTAAAGTCAACTCGCTTGGGCCGTCCGGTCCTTGGGTGTCTCTCAGCCTCCTGGAGTGAGTCACACTGAGGCTGGGAAGACATTCACAAATTGTAGTACGGCTGCTGAATGTACATTGCATGCTTTCAAGATATCGTGTGACCTTGGTTGATGGAAGCTCAAATGGACAGGGTCCCTTGAGGCGCCGGCAAACAAAACCATTAACAAAATGTCATGGATGCCTCCATGATTGCAACGTCAATGTTCTTAAAAAATCTGAAAGCAATGCATGAGGTTTTGTTCAATGTGTGCCTTCATATGCATGTCAGTTTTCAAGGATCGCTCCAAAACCAGCACAACTTTGAAACACCAAAACAGTGTAAGAAACGACTGCATATACTGAATTGTACAATGCAGTTGTGCTGTTGTTTGTAGTTCCTGATGCCGAGTTGGAGTCCAAGTTAAACTATCCTCTGAGCGATTACAAAGACGGCGGGCCGGCTGCAGGCTACTTGCCACAGAAGCGCAAAAACAAGCCCAGATCCAAATACACGTAAGTTGGCAAGCTTGCATACAGTTGTGCAGCAAAGTAGTCTCTAGTACTTGGTGAGTTGAACTGTCAAGCTGTTTTGAAGCAATCTGGAACGCTGACATTAATTGCTACCAACATGTGTGCCATGCTTGGTGTGTATGCTATTGCAGTGAATCATGCAATGCTACGGTCAAATCACGCTTCACAGTATGGCCGGGTCAAGTTGTGTGTAGTTACAACACATAGCATTTGTGGAGATTGTTCAGGTCATTCTGTGGTGACCTGCGTGAGCATGTTGGAATCAATAATAACGCACATCTGAGGCTCTAGGGTACAACAATCCAGAGCCCACATACAAACATTCTAGATCACCTTCTGCCTTCACGTCGGACATGCAAAGCTGGTATGAAGGTCAGTTTCACCGGCACCTGTGATATCATATGCAGCATTGCCGCAAGCTGCCTATTGCCTGATCCCTACATGATTTTTGATTCCACTGCGTCTGTGACAAAGGATACACGCCTTGCAACATATTTCCTCTGTTTCAGACCGTGCCACTTGTTGACCATAGGCACGTCACTTATGATAAGGTCAGCAAGCTTTGGCAGGCATGGTCTTCTGCCTACTCGACGTCGGAACGCTGCCAAGTGGAGCAGTCTACTGGAGGCCATGTCGGAGCTGGTGCCACTAGTAGTGGCAGTGCTGATCAGTGTTTAAAACCCAAACATGGGCTGCTTGGCTTGTTTGAAGATGACCTTGCAGCAGCTGTAGCTGTAGACCTGGACTTTGTGAGCAGACTCAAGTCAGGTATGTCTGAGGGCCTTGGTGGCAACCAGCTAGCACCCAATGTGGGCACATCTGCTGTAGCACCCAACTCAGCAGATGCTCTCTTAGCACAATTTCCCGAATGCAAGGAAAATCAATTGTTTGATATGTAACTGTGCGAGTGGAATTCTTTATGCCGCCCCGCTCCTATAGTTGCATCTGAAGGTTGGCAGTTGTTGCTGCAGGTGATGTCCAGCCCCCAAAAGGCAAAGAACGCTCTCGCAAATTGAGATTTCCGGGGCTGTTGCCAGAGTATGGCAAGTTACTGGGCTGGGAGACCCCTGGCATTGCACAGGATAACGATGATATGCGTAAGTTCAGGTGCGAGCATGTTGTACTTACTGTACTACATAAGTACAGTGACAATATTGCTGCTAGAGTCGTACTTTTTGGTTTTATCATGTGCATGTGCACAACAGCAGTCCCATGTTTGAAGATATCCAGGTTCATCTTGGCCCCATGGGGCCATCAATGAACCATTATATCTACGCCGGGCTTCTGTATGTTGAGGGAGAGATTGTGCTGGACTCCACTCGAGGCAGCGCGAGGGTATGTCCTATGCAGATGCTATGAAGCACTTGATGCCAAAAGAGTTGTCCCAGTGGGTGCGTTGATGAACTCAGCAATTGGTTGTGTTGTCAAACCATATGTGCAGGGGTGTGCGACCCTACCCCGAAAACCCCGACAGATTTATCGCTCATATTCGAGGAAGAAGGCAGAAACATATAGACATTCTTGATGATGCTGAAGACGCAGCACGCCTTGTGGACAGAACTGTGCTAGAGGCTGACTTTATCAAGATGTCAGACAAGGGTTTGGGCAGAGGTGAGCACAATGTTGAGAATCAGTGACAGTAGAGGCTTGTCAGGTGAATTATAAGACTTACAGTCATGCTTTGCTGCAATGTGCTTGATGCGGTTCACAACCAGTGTTCAATCACACAGCAACAAGAATAGATAGCGATCTGCGAGGACAATCACGGTGATAGTCTTATCACCGTAATTCATGACATTGTGCTACATGTAGCATCGCACCAAGCGCCATTGCAGTATGAAAGTAACAAGACCGTTTGTTGTCTATCATCTCGAAGCGATGGTTTGTACTTGAAAGACTTTCAGCTGCCAAGTAGCTACGTAGTGGTATGCACAATTACAACAGGCAGTGTGTCCGACATTGTTGCACTGGTGGCCCTGCTATGATTCATGTATGTTTGTTCAAAGGGAGTTGCCTGGCATATTAACTGACCTGACAATGTGTTGTTGCTTCCCAGTTTTGAACTTTGAGCCCACCAAGGAGGCCAAGCTTGCAGCAGAAGCACGGTGGGTTTTAGCACAGTGCAGACTCACCATGTGGTAGGCAGTATGCATCGATGATTCACGCATGCTGTAGCACATATCGTATGTTGCACATGATCGCACGCTAGGCTCACAACTTACAAAAGATTGCGCTGTGCATTCCAGGCCAGAAAATCTTCTTGCTTCTTTGCTAAGCATGCCGGTGTATCAGAATGTACCATGTCATGTACCTGTGGGTAGCTATGGCACCATTGTTCAGCTGACCTTCCGACAAGACATGGAACTGGCTGCAGCTGATCGTATCTACAGCTGACACCCGCCTCAAGCGGCTTCATGTTCTGACACCATGCTTCAAACATAAGTAACCGTGTCTCCGCAGGGGGCGCTGTTGTAGGCGTGTGGGGGACCACTGGCATGTGTTTGCTGAGAGCAATGACACGGTCAGGGCACTAGCTGCACTGCACTCAGAGAGCCTGAAGGACCTTGTTGCCAAGTATCAGGAATAGTGCCATACTGATCTACTGGATCATGGCATCAGGTGGGACCATTTACTAAATTACAAGTCGGCCAGCTCTCACCATCATAACCGTATGCCTGTGCCAACAGCTAGGCCTGGCTTTTGCACAGGCCAGCCATGGTGCTGCATGGGTCGCAACCGCTGTGGCATAAAGCAGGGCATCACTGTGACATCGCTGAACCTGGAGTTTTTTGCTCAGGCTGTGACCTGTGACCTTGACAGGTACAACAACAGCCACACTGTGGCTGTACAATGATTGTACAAATGCAGCAAACAAGAATCACTGATGGCGAGCAGCAGCAGGAGCAGGCACCCTATGTGCACTTCTGTAGCATCGCTGCGTGGCTGCAGCCTGCACCCGTGGTCATGCATCAATGGCAGTATCCAGCTGGCTGCTGGCTTGCTTGGCCCAAGCGGCAACAGTGACAGCAGCATTTGAGCGGCTTTTTAGTTTTGGCTTGTGCGTGCTGCTACTGCAGATGCGGGAAGTACACATCAAGCTATATACCACAATGGCAGCAGTTGTGGCCATATGCCTGCTGCTGCTGCAGCACTGGTTGCATCTGGCTTGGCTGACATGCTTTGTCTGAGTCAAGATGAGTTGAAGGACCTTCTGGGCAAGAAGATGAGATTTGGCTAGAGTTTAAAATTTGACTCTTGATGCATACTAATGGCATCTCAACGGGTTCCCATTCTCAAGCTTGCTCAGCGGCGCTGCTGCTACTGTTCAACAAACAGCAGCAACAAGCAGAGATACATCATCACCAAGCAACATGTAGTTAGCAATTGACACTAGTTGATTCTGGCATGGTTTGCAGTCAGCGGCGTTAGCAACTTCTGCAAGAGATTGACGAAGCAATGGCACAGCTGATGAATTGCGATGTTGTTGCTTGTGTTGGTAGTAGGTCGGCATGTAGTGCGATGTGCCACACGGTATCACCTGACAGCAGCAGCAGCAGTAACAGCAGATGATGACGCCTCTTCCCCTGCTAGAGCATGTAGTTCAGTAACTGAGTGTTGAAGCTGTTGCAGGACAGTAACTGTTGACAGCTGCCAGCTCTCACAATGCAGTGTCGCAGTGCAGTGTCATGTGCCTGCTAGCTGCCATGTTGACTTACAGATTCAAATGTGATCTGGAACAACCTGCTTATTAGTTGTTGGCAAGGGTGTTCCTCTGAAGAACGTGGTTTCAGATGGTCTGTAGGCTATAGGGACCGTGCATAAGTGATGTAGACATTACTTGAATGCATAGGCAACATGTTGAAAGTTGAAAGTAAACCCACTCCGGCCTGTCGGCCCATGGGTATCTATGCCACCCGAGTGACTCGAAGAGATATTCACAACAAGCATGATCAGCAGTCTCTCAGAGACATAGGCAACATGCATAGCCAACATGCATCAAGCTGAATGTAAACTCCATCTGGCTTGGCTTTCCTTTTTGAGACCAGCGTGGGCCCCCATACTCGAGATATGGCCATCGTCATAATTGATTATTTAGGTCAGCAACATGGCAGCAAATTTGGCGGTTGGTGTGCGTGTGTTGTGCATGGTATGGGAACATGGGTAGTAGTCCATGGCAGTGAGACTGTCTAGGTGATTGAGCTACAACGGTGTTGGGGGCTCGAGGTCCGGGACTGTAGGAACACAGGCTCTCTGCTTCAAATATGTGGAGAGGTACTACATCTGCATTCGTTTTATCTCCAGCCGCATTGAGCACTGTTTGATAGATATGTGCTGGTCCCTGTCGGATGGCATGTGGAGTCACCTACGGTGCTACAGCTGGTGATGATCAAGATGATCGTCGTACAGTCAACCAGGGGTCGCATCTTCGTCGTCCAGAACGTTTTGGAGGCGCCGAAGGCGCCTTCGAAACGAAGGACACTGACCCCGGTCGTCCGGTGGGACGAGAATTTTGACCGCTATCGGATCCGGGCCGAGATACCGCTTCGAAACGAAGCTTCCGAGCACCGGTCGTCCATCTGGACGAAAGTCCCCAGCGGAAGATGCGAACCCTGCTGTCAACACCGGGTCACCTACAATACTCGGAACTAGGAGTGTCAGGGCCCATTGAATGCAGAAAGTCTCATCAGTCGGCGGATGATGCCGCGTGCGCAGTCCGTCGTTGGGCCGTCTGGAGACAGGGTACCTCCGAGATGGCCAGGACATGCCGAGGGAGTATGTGAAGATGCTGCCCTCCCCATGCGGGAACGAACTGACGTCCCAGAAATTGCCGGAGTCTGCAGCACCGAGCTGCCTGGTGGTGGACTGCCGGGCACCCCCGGGGTAGCACCACAACCGGGTGACAAGGGGTCGAATGACAGTTGTTTCAGACCGGATCGGAGCAGTGACATCCGACATTTTACTACAACAACAACAACAACAACAACAACAACAACAACAACAACAACAACAACAACAACAAAAACTGCAGATAGGTCACAGATCAAAGGAACCAGGTACGATCAACACATTGCCAACACTGTCGACCCATTCGACAGCAGGCTGCTGTGGAACAGCTGAAGGGCATAAGGGCAGCAAGAAAAACACATCTCAACCGTCAGTAGATCATAAACTTATGCATGCTGCAGCTACTCCTGGCACTGAACACGCCCTTACCGGTGGAATAGCTACTGCTGTTAATCCCGGATGATCCATCATTAGCACTGCTAGGTAGTACCTGCATGATTCATAGTATGATAGCAGGCTGCTGTTGGCGATAACAAAAGGATCGGAGCTGTCAACGACAAGTCATCACTGCATGTTGTAGATCAACTCTTTCTGTCTCAGGGAAAGTCATCTCAACTGCCATCATGTATACACAATTTTGGGGTGATAATAGCAACGATTAGCTGCATATTCATAACTGATTCCTGCTTGCAATCTCAAGCTGCCGTGAGACATAGCTTGGCCCCAACCAGCTGTACACCCAAGTACATCACCATGAACACGACATTTGTTGGGTTGATACATGCGCAACAGACACCGGCAGCATAAATTCCATGCACAATGTACTGATAATAGAAGCTTTATGATAGTACTTGGCACACAAGTGTACTTCAGTTGACTTGATCCCCGGTCAGAAGCATTTGTACCAGCTGCCTATTTACTCACAAATCACCCTTTGTAGGTATCACAAGCTGCCCGGACACGTTGAGCAGCCGACAACACTTTGTTGACGAGTCTGCATACAGCTAGATGATGCCGGTGGCGGTGCTTACCACAACATCACAAAACAGCGAATGATACCACTAGTAGTAGTAGTTACCCTCTCCGGCCATGAGGCCCTGGTATTGAAACCCTTGACTGGCTGAGCCAGCCATACACTGTAACACAACACACCCTCAGGGATTGCACTCAAGCTCAACAACACATCCGCTTGCCAGTCGCCCAACAAGCACATGCGATAAATGCCCACCCAATTCTCAGCATGTGCAGATTTTTGCCAATTTTGAAGCTTGTGCAGAGTCTGCCAACTGCTTTCACACACAGCTCTCCAGGCAACCATGTCGGTTGCAGCACAAATCCTCTAATGACATGTGGCGAGGTGCTATGGTCAAGCATGGCCTGAGCAACCACAGATTCACAAGGATGCACCCCAACACTAATCAACTTGATCTGCGTCACATGATATGTCTTTCCTAGCAACAGACCCATGGATATGGATGACCCCACAGCCCATGCTGCCACTCACTAGGCAGCTAGTTGCTGCTCGGATGTGTAGCATGATGACTCAACTCTGCAAAGACCCTAACAAACTACACCCAACACGTGCTGATCAACAACGCGACAAGCACCGCTACTGGTATGATCAGCTCTCAGCGTCAGCGTGTGACAATGAGTCCCCAAAAACATGAATATTTCAGGTGATATGCATGACAAGACAGACTTGCGGCACACAGAGACCATAAGCCAGACCAACAAACCACCCTGAGCTGACAATAACCCGATTGAGCCCTTGGCACAACCTAGCCGAGGGCCTCTGGGCACTTGGCCACTGGCAACAAATAGACACCAAGGAGCTGCACAATCCTGATGGCACCTTGCTGATACCCCTGAAACATACATCCATCAAACCATGTCTGCAGTTCTTCCACGGTCTGTGGTACATAACAAGTTCGAATCACCTTGTATCCGACAATCACATGACAGCTGCTGCACAACTGACGGCAACGGAAACGGGCAACAACCATTGGTTGCATTTGGCAGTTGCTGCTATCAGACAAGAACTGAGAAGGTGCAAAGAAGCCAAAAACTACTCATACAACATACACTCACTTGAGTAACACACAGTAAACAACCCTGTCAATAATCCTCTTTGGTAGTACCTGAATATAACCTCTCAAATCACAACATCCTGAAGACATCCTCCTCCCGCTTCAACAAACTTCCCTGGAGCAAAGATCTAATGTTCAGCAGTATTATCAGGCGGAGCAACATCCTCACGTGTGATGCTCATATCTCTCAAGCTCTGCAGGCTCTGCAAGATGTCTTGGTCGTCCTCGTTCGCCGCGCCGTCACCCGCATCGCCGACGAGGTTCAGCAGACTGCGATCACGAATACCCCACTCGCTGCAGGACTTGTGGAACATGCTGCCCTGCAGTAGCTGCTCCATACTCGCTGTGCCATCCAGCAACATGTCGCTGAGCTGACGAAGGTTGAAGCTGCTGGCGCCTCCTGCATTGGACAGCACGCGCTTGCGGCGCAACCGCGCCGCCTCGCCGTTACCTCCGCGGGCAATGGCAATGTCCTCCTCGTCAACGAGGAATGCGGCAAACTCCTCCGGAATCTCAATGTCTCCGTTTTGATCATCTGAGTCATCCTCCTCCTCTGCTGCTGCTGCTTCCGCTGCTGCTACTGCTTCTCGGGCACTGCCATTTGCCAATGCACCAGCAGTAAGTTGTCCTGCTGTTGCTGCTGCATTTACAGCCAATCCATCAACTGCACTTGGTGACGGAATGTTGTCCAACACATCGCTGTCAGCAGCAGCACCCCGTGCTGCCTGTGCTCCTGCTGCTGCTTCAGTACCTTCAACACCCTGCTGCTGCTTAGACTGCAGCATGCTATCTCCTGTCCCGAGCAAACTGTCCAGCCGGAGCCCTGGATGCAGGATACTGGGTATGTGTTGTAAGTTGGCTATACTGGCAAACAGATCCATAGGCAACCGCCCATTGGCACCTGTTACCCTACTACTACTGCCAGCAGCAGCAGCAGCAGCTTGCCCTGCTGCTGCATTCAGATCTGGCACACTATCTAGTGAGATCAGAGCCTCAAGATCAGCTGAGTTCATGGACCTCAGTTCACCTGCCAAGTCTCCGTTTGCATGCACACCAGCTGCCTCATCAACTGCAGCAATGTTCTGCTGCTGCTGTTCCTGTTCCTGCTGTTGCTGCCGGTTGGGTTGCTGCTTAGGTTGCTGCTGCTGCTGCTGCAACTGGAGTACAGTCATCTCATGCGCCACAGATAGTGACTGTGAGCTGGTGGCAGCAGTTTCCCCGGCTACTGTGCTGTGACTCACTGAACCGGCTGCTGCAGCAGAGCCACTTACAGAGGCAGCAGCAACCCCTGCAGTCAGGCCACTGCTGTTCTCAGATACAGCTGCTCGCTGTTGGGGCTGCCAGAGCTGCTGCTGCATGCCTAGTGGGACATGCTGCTGCTGCTGCTGCAGGAGTTGATGCAGGAGCTGCTGCTGCTGGAGTTGCGGGGACGCCTGTTGCCGCTGTTGCTGCTGCTGCTGCTGCCTTGCTGCAAATGCATTCCAGGAAGAGCTGGTCGACTCGTGTGATGTCAATGCGATAGGTGGCTGCACCCCAAGCTGTTGCTGTTGCTGTTCCTGCATCTGATACTGACGCCCTTGTTCATGATCACTGCTGCTGGTGCTGTGATCCAGTACACGAGCAGGTGGTGGTGCACCCCACAGCTGACAAGCCTGCTGCTGTTGCTGCTGCTGTCCGACTGCTGAATCAGTGTTACCAGCAGCAGGCAACCTGCCAGCTGGGCTTGGTGTTGTCACCACTGCTCCTGCAGCAGCTCTTGTTGGCAGGGGCAGCTGCTGTTGCATTGCTGCTGACGTCACTGCTGTTGCAGCTGCTGCTGTTGGTGCTGGTACAGCTGCTGGCTGAGAACTGATCTGCTGTGCAAGGATACTGGAGTCCATATGTTGACCACGCTGCAGGAGCAAAACAAGCATACACACACATAGGGCTTTCAGTGCCAGAACACGGCACTTACAACAGCCTACAACAAATGCGATGATGTGCAGCATCATGCCTCCTCAAAGTCTGTTGCAAGATGCATGCTGGCTTGGTACGCAACACGATGCAGCAGCTGTCTGATACAGTCTCATACATGCTGCTGCTGCTGTTACTGCTGCTCACCCTGACTAGTTCTGCAATGATCTCAGGTGGCTGTCTGAACTGCAATGGTCGTGCTGCCACTGCTGTCGTGATGATGCTGTTCATGTTGGCGGCACCCTGAGGCAGCAGCTGCTGGAACCAGGGATGAGACTGAATCTGAGACATGGTGTACCTACAGCACAACAAGTGACTAGATGTTCAAGGAAATGAATTTCCTGAGCTACCATGCCATCAGAAGCTTTGCTGTATACGCTGTGTACTACAGAGCAAGTTTAACTCATAAGTGTTGTTTGTACAATCCAGATGAGGCGAGGTGAATAACTGCATAAGGGCACAAAGCATAAGAGCGCTTACCTATTCTCTGGTTTAGTCTGCAGCATGTGCCCCAATAACTCAGCGCATCCAGGGGTAATCGACAACGCCTCCTCAGGTAACAAACAGAACTGACTTGCAGCTGTGCGAGTAAACAACGCAAGCATCTGTTCCTTCTCTGAGCGAGCTGTATCTTCTGGACGCAGGAATGGATGTCGGCCAAACAGCATGATGAACAGGGTGACACCTGCTGCCCAGACATCGACAGCTGCACCATCATATGGCAGATTGTCAAAGTTGTACATCACCTCAGGAGGGACAAACAGCGCAGTGCCAACCTGCAGGGTAAGAATATCAACAAGAATGTGATACTAGACCTCAGCCTCATCTTCGGGACTTCCTGGAGTTGCTGCTCTATGTTGAAGTCCCTCGCGTGAGTTTAAACTCGATGCAAGAGGAGCTGTTGGTCACGAGTGGATTGTGGATTCTGCAAGCTCAGATCCCATTCCTGTGATATCTATTCTGCAAGCACAAATCACCCTGCAAACACCACCATCACTGCAACACAGATACACACTGACTCCCTACCTGGCTACGAGGCGGGCTGTGTAGTCCCATATCCTTGCTGTAGCCAAAGTCAGCAAGCTTCAGCAGCGGAAGTTGACCAGCCGCCAAGTGCAGCAGCGTGCTGGCAAGCTTGACACTGCGGCACACTTTCTTACGCTGGTGACAGAAGGCTAGCACCAGGATCAGCTGCTGGAACAGAAAGCGGCTGAGAGCTTCTGGCAACCTGCAGGCAGGGCAATAAGACAGTACTGATATTTACATTGTGTGGTGTTTGCATGGTGTGCAAGCACAAGTGGATGACGTGCTAATTTAAACTTGCTGCAGCTGGTGCTTAGCACCCGTGGCAGCTTGCAGCTGCAAGAGTACCCGAGCACCAGGTGCAGCAAGTAGGGCAGTGGCTGCAAACCTCCTGTCAATGACGTCACTGGCCAGCCAGCACAACTGGCCACAGAAACATGCATGCATGCGCTGCAGACAGCACCTCAGCATGCCTCGGGCAAACATCTGAACCAGCACGCACAAGGAACTCCACAGATGCAAACTGTTGTTATTGCAGGACAAGTTCTTCCTGCACAACTGCAACTCAAGAAGAGAATCCTGCTGCTGTCTGCACTCACTTGCCGCCCTCTGAGTTCAAAAACTCCTGCATATTTTGTCCTTCGACATACTCTGTCACAACTGCTAGATGTGACGGCGTCAGAAAGACTTCTTTGAGCTCGACTATATGAGGGTGGTGGCAAGCTGATAGCTCCTGGTGTATAAGCAGCTCCCGCAGCAGGTACTTGTGCTGTCGGGCATCCCAGCCTGCACAACAACGATCTTAGGAACTCGCTGAACGATAACAAGAATCCGCATATGTATGGTATCTAGATGTTTGTGTTACCAGGAGGCCCAAAAACCCTTGCTAGTTGAGCAACACTGCTGTGAGCAGGCTGGTGGTCCTCAGGGTGCTTACCTCGTTGAATGAACCTGATTGCCACCTGCTCGCCTGTGTTGCGATCTAGTGCTAGTACTACGGCCTTCCGCCCACTCTTGTTCAGTGCCCGAATGCTTTGGAAGCGAGGATTGCCCTGAAGAGGGTCGACCCAAGACATGTCTGCTTGGCCTCCTGGGTCAAGACTATGCGGCGCTTACTTGCTGAACCGTACGTCACTGAATACAGAAGCAGTGTTGTACAGAGACTGGTGGTGCTGGGTATCCAGACTGGGTCAAGGCACTAGCTGATGGTGGCTCTTGGCAGCACTCCCAGTGATTATCCTTTGCAGCAGAACTCCATCCTCATGATGCGCAGAGCAAGTATTCTGATGTGATGTGTGACCATATGAATCTGGATCAGGAAGCGCGGAAGAACACGGACAGCCTTTGCACAGGTCGTTCGGCCCTAGCTGATAAACTAGCAGGCACTTTGAGGAGTCTGTTTCACAGCTCGCAATTTCTGGAAGGTGCTTGCGTGCAATGCAGATCCAAAGGTGCCCAAGCAGCCCTGTTATACTGATAATGCAGAAGCCTCGGGTGCCAACTTCTTCCGGAAGTGGCACTTGGTTACCAGCCTGATAGCAAGGCAAGTACTCTAGTGGCAAGTTGATGTATGAAAGGCACGAAGATGCTCAAGCAGGGTACGGAGACTGGCAGAATCCAAGGAAAGCTGCTTGGTGTGAAGAGAAGCTTTTTATCACCCAGATAATGCTGGAGACATCACTCGTTGACACGATCGAGTACTCGAAACACCGATCGTGATAATGCTGTGGCGCAGCTGCACGTATTGTTGATGCTTGGCCTGTTTGCCGGGAAACAGTTCGCTGCTCAGCGCGAATGTTAGCGCATGGAGTCCGTGCGTTTTCAAGGATGGCCTGTTTCGGCATCTAGACATTGTCTGGTTGCAGCACTGGCTGATCAAGCGCACTCTGTCAGCAAATTACGCCGGTTTGCTTATTGTACCGCGCTCGCTCGATACAGTGTTCGACATGAGGACATGCTCAAGCCATGTCGCTACACATCGTCGCATCACCACAATTACACACCGTATGGCGAAACACTCAAGCCTTTGCAGCAGATCCTCAGCCCACAGCAGTACGAAGACATGCTCAGCAAACACCCAGAACTGATGACGTGCGAAACCAGGTCGCCAGTGACCTCTTGGGTTGAGTTCTTAGGCGCCTATGGGCTGGATCAACAGTCAATCAGCAAACTGCTGGTCCAGAGTCCAGACATTATGGCATGCAGCAACATATACGAGGCAGGCAGGACTCTACTGTTCTTGAGACATCTGGGCTGGAGGAATGAGCAGATCAGGGACCGTATCTTTGCTCAATATCCTCAGGTGATAGATCACATCCCCAAAGTCTCACATGCTTTGTGTTGAGTGGCAGTCATGCGAATCATGAACTGCTGCAGCTGGTCATGCTTGTGTTGCATCTGAGCTGCTTCTGCATACATCCATGACTGGCCGTGCCTTTTGCTTGTAAGCGCTTTCGTGACTCTGGTGTTATCAGCTTCATGTGTGGCAGCCACAGCACACTTACATCCAAACGCGCTGTCGTGTCAAACAGGTTCTGGGCAAGCAGCTTGAGCGTGACATACAGCCAGTGATCCAGGAGCTGCTGGAGCTTGGTTGCACCCCCCATGACATCAGACTCTTGGTACGTACCAGCAGGAACAGCAGCAGTAAAAACAGTGCACAAAGCAGCATCGTGGTTTATGTACTTGGCTCTATCGGCTTGGAGCACTTGCAGCTGACATCGTCAGGCAGCGCAAGAGGCGATTGGCAGCAATGACTCAGAATGGTGTTGCGAGCATCCGCACTGTCAACAGTCGTGTACTGTGTCCTATGGTTGGAAGGTTCGTCTCAAACACATGGTTTATCGCCTTGTATGATCACAGGTGTGGGAGTACCCCAGGATCTTCACTGCTGGCAGAGACTACAAGCGTCACATCCGCAAGTTTCAGTACCTGGGTCTGTATGGACTCAAACTGCCACAACAGAGCAGCAGCAGCGCCGGCAGCAGCAGCAGCAATGGCCACGCTAGTGGGGCATGCGACAAGGGTACCTGGAGAGATTTAAAAGCAGCGGGTACTAGTGCAAAAGTGGACAGCTTAGAGTGGCTGCTGATGATGGTGCAGAACTGAGCAAGTTGTTGACCATGAGTGTAGTTTCTCATGGCGTGTTGTCATGGCTCATTTGGAGTGCCGGAATTTGCAGTAGTGGCCACTGGCTGCCACTATTGCAAGCTGCAATGTTCAGCGTGGTTGCTTGTTGCATGGATCAGCAGCAGTCGAATGCGTTTACATGATGTACAGTGTTCTGTTGGGTGTGTGTATGTGGCTGCTCACATTATTTTGGACCTGTTGTCTTGATGTAAAGGTGTATCGTATCCTAGCATCAGCACGCATGTGTCGTATGTTGGAGTGTTTGGATTTTGGCACGCATGTACATGAAGATATGTATGTATATCATCCTCTCAAATTGAGAGTCTCAATAGTACGTTGTTGATAGTGTATCAGAGAGCAGAATCATGCCCTGGTTGGGTCTAATGCATCGCAAGATGCTTCGAGTTATGGCCTGGCTGACTGCTTCCCTTCTATAGCAATGTTGCTTTTTTCTCGCCTTAGCTTGTCTGGTATGGAACATAGATCGTTGCAACAACATGTTGCAGATGGTCTTTTATTGTCCCTGTCAGCTACTGAAGCTTTCATTTGTATGGGCCGACAGGCCGGAGCGACTTTACTTTCAACTTTCAACTTCATATGTATCGATGCAGGTAACAGAATGATGCAGAAAAGCGTGTCACCTTGGTATGCGACCGATTGTTTTACATAAGTGACTTTGCATGCTGCTAAAGGGCACTGCCCTCGGCAGCAGCAGCGTTGTCAGTGAGGGTAAGGCATTACCAAGCCTGCATGGCATATGTCTGATGGGATGACATGTGGATTGTAACAGCGTTTGTGCGTGACATACGAATTTCAGGCTGTTCAGCAACAGAATACTTTGTCAAAAGTATTGCAAAGCAGCACATGAGGCATCGCCCGCTGCCAGTGCTGTTCTGGGACCCAGCGTGTAACAAGAGCATTGTCGCAGGTTTAACAGCAGCATTCACCCACTGCAAGCTATGACGCAGAGGAGAGCAACTGCTTGCAGATTAGATGGTAGCTTACCATCGATGTTCAGCAGCACATCCCTTGGTTCGACGGAGTGACCACGTGGGCGGGTTAGGTGGTTTGAATTGCGCGTCCCAGCAGCGATTGGTTCACCAGCAGAGCACTCAAAGCTAACTTCTGGCACATCAAAATACTCCTCCGACCAGCAGCGCGTCTGCTGCACAGCTGCAAGCGCCAGCTTGCTTGCTCTGCAGTAACCATGGCCAAGAGGGGAAAGGCGTGTGCTGGCTCTTAGAAAGTGCCTGCTTGACTTTGTCCATTGTACTTACACCATTGGTGGCTGATATAAGGACTTCTTGGGGTGTGCATGCTGATTAGTGTGGTTCAGAGGCAAATGTGCTACGTAGGGCTCAGTGTTGTCCTCATAAACTTTAGCTGGCAGCTGGCATGCAGAATGAACACCCTGTGTTGCAAGCAGACACCAGCATCATATAAATACTGTGTGCTGTTGTCACTCTGCCTGACGGACAGGTGAAAGCAGTCAATGCTGATACTGTGCCATTAGGAAATAATGAGCAACCAGCACTAGTCAACTCGGCAGCTGAAGCTGAGGACACAGCAGATGCACCAGCAAGGAAGCGACCTAGAGCAGCCAAGCAGCAGCATCAGAAGCAGCAAAGCAGCAAGCAGAAAACAGAGCAGGATTCAGCAGCTGAAGCGAAGCCAGCAGCAACCAGCAGGTCCAAGAAGAAGGAGAAGCAGCAGCAAGAAGATGATGCTGAACAGCAGCAGGAGACAAACACGTCACAGCAAAAGGCTTCCAAGGGCAGGAAAGCAGCAGCAAAGGCAGCACCTGCTGCAGAGAAGCCGGTAAGCACAGACTGCTGAGACAAGTTCTGTTGCAACATTCATATGCACCTGTTTCACTTGGTTTGCTTGCAAAAGCGCTGCACATCAACAACAGCTGGAGAAGCACTGTACATTGCCACGAGCTGGCTTGCAGCAGAATCTTCCAGTAAAGCAGAGCATAACAGAGCGCTCCTCACCAGTGTGTGTCTTGCAAGTTGTCTCTGTTGCGTCATTTCCTTGCTGCTACACCACCCATATGCAGTTTGCATGTGTAACCTGAGGGACCCTTGAAACCCAGGATGCTCTCATACAGGGTTTTCTGGTCTTATGTATCAGTCTCGCTACATCATGCACCACCTCATGAGTGCGCCACAACTATACCTGCTTGCACTCAGTGTCTGTTATCTTTGTTGCATACAGCCGTATTATCTCGTGAAGAGTGAGCCGAGTGAGTTCTCCATTGATGATCTGGAGGCAAAACCAAACCAGACAGAACCCTGGGAAGGTGGGATAGTCATAACGTTGTTTGTTGTTATGTTATGATTCATAATCATAACTCATGATGTTATGTGTCTTTGTGCTTCATGCAGAAGGGGTACTTCAGTTGGTGACAACGAACTGTGTTTTGCTACAGTTGCAGCATGTTTGTTGTTGCTGATGATGCTGCAGGGACAACATAATGCAGGGCGGTTATCCTGATTCTGTGTTGCTGTTGTTGCTGTCCATCCTGCTGTCCCTTGTATCAGGTGTGCGTAATGCCCAAGCCCGGAACATCATGAGGGGGATGGCTGTTGGTGATTTGGCATTCTTCTATCACAGCAGCTGCAAGGTGCCTGGCATAGTAGGCATCGCAAAGGTACGACTATGCTGCAGACATCTTGGTGAAGCAAGGTTGCAAACAGTCCTCACATGTAGTAACAGCTTGCAGCAAGCAATTGCAGGGCACCTATCTTTTCCAAAGATTTGACGGTTGGGGTTCAAGCCACCTTGGTTGCATTTTGCACAGGTGTTTGATTTTTGGAGATAAGAACGATCGACAGACTGTGTGATTGCCACAACATGTATACAACTGTCTGTTTTGCAGGTGGTCAGAGAGGCTTATCCAGATCCAACAGCTTTTGACCCCACCAGCAAGTACCATGACCCAAGCAGCTCAGAAGATAAGCCAAAGTGGTGGATGGTAGATTGGCAGCTTGTTAGAAGGTTGAAGAGACAGATAACGTTAGAGGAGTTGAAAGGTCACAAAGAGGGGGCTTTGGAAGGGATGGCTCTATTCAACAGACCTAGGTTGTCGGTGCAGCCTGTGACCAAAGAGCAGTGGGAGTTTATCATGTCACTAGCAGAGCGACAGCAGGATGATGAGTAGATGGTAGATGAGAGAAGTGTGTGTAGTAGGTTCTTTATTGCTTGCCTGCCAGATCAGATATGGAACAACAGCTATGTTGGGGGGTCTCGTCTTAGTCCAAGTTAACTGTACAGACCATGTGCTCTTGTGCTGACCTCTTCAGTAGTACCATATACCAGATCGCCATACGTTTCCCTTATGTTTGACTTGGGGCTCAAGCAATGCTATCATGTTGTGCAGTCTGTTCATTGCATGAGTGCATGCATGCACGTGTACTTCGAACTTACTTGATGTTCAAGTACCCATAGACCCTCAGGGGTATAGGCTAAACCGCTGAACCCTAGCTACTTTGATCAGCTGTATGCCGTACATTGAGTTGCTTTCAAAGCAACTTTCGGAAAGTTACATGAAGTAAGTCGCCTACAGAAAGAGCCAATGCCAGGCTCGTAGGGCGCTGCCATGCATGGATTCCGTATCCACGACAACTCAGGGCCAAGGAAACCACCAACACGTTGTGTTGACTGCGCCCCAGGCATGCCATGATGTTACAATGCCATGGCTTGTCTCAAGCAAGTTTGGAACGCTCTCCAACATGCAGCATTGCAGCACCAGGAACAATCGGGATTTGAACCGATTCTGCCCACCTGGGTCAACTTGTGTGGCTTATCAAGTCTGTCAGTCTCAGGCTGGCATGTTGAACAGCAATGAAGCAAGGAGGAGACTACTGCTAGTATAACCTATTCTAGCCACACTGCAGGTGATACCCATCGGCAGAAAACCACCACTCATACATCATCCATTGTGATACAACGCCAATTCGACCTACAAGATCTACATGCCATGCTGATCAGCTCACGGGCTTTGCTGTGTCTTGGCTGGTATTACAAGGCATCAAGAATAAGGGTTTCGAAGGTATATGCTGTCTACTGGTAGACTACCGGTAGTCTACCGGGTACCCGGTAGTCTACCAACTACGGTAGTTACTGAATACTGCTACAGCAGCCATGTATAATATGTCGTATGATCTGCTGCATCCCCTGATAGAAAATATGCATTTCATTGCAACATGGCACCGGACACCACTGACTCATCATGGTCCGATCATGACACTGGCAGTGCCACAATGTGATCAAGGCAAGTCCCTCAGATCACAGAAGCAATCGCAGCTATAGCTGGTTAGCTAGCTAACTAGTCAACAGCCAGCAGTCGGCCTACAAAGCATAGCGTAGAGCCGCTTGGCAAGTTTTTGTGAGCCACCTGGCTGCCTGACAGGCAAACTTTGCCTGAGGCTCATGCATTCAACTACTAAGTACACCCAATACACTACTACTAGCTACTGTTGGTAACTGCTAGTGATTCATAATCTGTGTCCCTGCGACCAGGGCCTCCACAGCTCCGAGCAGCTCATCACCGAGTCACACTGGTGGTCAGTGATCACTGTCTACGGCTACAAGAATCAAAAGACAATCATACTCAGGCACTACACTACACTGTACCATCCGATATGAAGCACATCTATACCTACGTTTGTTTTTTGGTAGAAAGCAAACAATGGTATGATGCACTTGGAAGTGACCACAATTCAAGCAAGAAGACAATGTGTTCTTGACCTAACATCAACTGGGTGAAGTTGCATGTGCTGTCCAGCTCACGTCTTGCATCAGTGCTTCTAAGCAATGTTCATCACGACAACAAGCACAGTACCAGCAAGCCTTCATGTGTTATCTCCGACATAGATCACTGAGCGACAAATAAGTGAGCATATGTAGGAGTCCTACCGTAGGTATGGCATAGAAGGTGGCATATGAATGGAACCACAAGGAAATCAAACGTACACAACACACAGTGTCACTGTACTGCCCTGTGCTAGGTCACTATGCTAGCTATGCTTTAGCAACCACCTGCAAAACTGCATATCACACCAAGGTTGACAATTGCAATATGTGGCAGCCAGGAAGTCGCTGCAACTCCAACACTCTACTAACTCAGGAGACCGGCGTTTGTTTGCTAGCACCTACGTTATAAGCTGACGGAACTGCAGTTGCCATGTGCTACAAGTCAAATGCGCTCTAGCTGGACTGGAATGGCTTCATAGCTGATGCTCCAGCAACAATCCCCTCGATTGCACCGACGATTGCCATCACGGAGACACATGCCATGATGATGTTCACAATAGTCATAAGCCAGACAAGTGGCCCAGTGGGCTTGTACACGGCTTTGTACATCCGAATTGGGAAGAAGACTGCAGGAATGCGAAAAATGAGTGTTGGTGTATCAGGCCGAGCACTTGATGACTCTGTGTCTCCTCAACTTTACCACACAAGCAATGTATCGTGGCAGGGGGATGGCACTTGCTAAATCCCCAATGCCATTCGATGCACAAAGCAAAGGCATGAGACTGGCCTTTCAAGGCTACATGAAGTGCAGAATTAGCTTCAAGATGACTCACCTCCTGTCGGCCAGTAACTGACGGCTCCAATCAGCCCTATGAACGCGCTGAAGAATGGCAAGGCAATGGCCACCACTGCTATCACGGCAACATAGAGCGTCCGGTAAACACCTCGTACAATCCATTCCTTGATGTCAGCTAGGATGGGGAAGCAGCTGAGCAACTGGTCCTCTAATGTTGCAAACAGTGACTGGGCAAAAACCTGCAATCCAGGACAGAGGTGGCAGCACATTGCCAATGAGTGGAATTGCTGTGAATGCATTATTGGAGTATGCAGTAGCAGAGTGTCTCTGCAGTTCGGATACTACTTGTGCAGCTCATACTCGCTGGCGCTTTGCTGACAGTTGCAAGAAGTATAGTATAAATCATTACCTGATAAGCTGACACCATGTGTATGAGCACCATGAAGTTTCCGGCCAGTGTGACCCAACCAGGAGCACTTCTAAACCCTAGCAAGACATTATCTGGAGCACTTTCACCCAGAGCAACGTAGTCCAAAACACTGACAGTCAAATAGATGACAAACGTCAGCGATAAACCTATGGGCAGGGGAAACAACCAAGTGGTCCTGATTACGATAGCATGCTTATGCAATACATAGAGGAGGTTACTAATATGAAGTTGACATACACAGGCACGCAACCGTAGTGCCCACAATGTGAGAATGACAGCCATGTGCCATATGCGACTCCTTGGTCATTATCTATGGCAGGCAGGGTCATGATGATTTACCTGTGTAGAGGCACTTCTTCATACTGACGACCGCCTTGGGTGGTTCCTTCAAAGTATCTTGGAC
>JARWLF010000557.1:0-14951 GCA_029853055.1 Scenedesmus sp. KT-U
ATCTCGATGTTGAACAAGAAGGCGCGCGGGGCCGACATGTCGATCAGCAGCGCCTGGCTCGGCGCGTCCGGACCGCGGTCCCACCGGACCCAGGGCGCCAGATAGTAGAGGGCGAGGCAGAAGATCAGCACGGCCCATTTCAGGGACCGGTATCTTCCCTTCACCGCCTTCGGGTAGACCTTCACCCGGTCCGCATAGAGCGGCGTCGGTCCCTCCCCGCCGGAGGGGGGCGGCGCCTTGGCCGGCCCTGTGGCTTTGCGGGTGGATGCGAAGTCACGCTCCGCCT
Source organism: Scenedesmus sp. KT-U (assembly GCA_029853055.1). Lineage (NCBI taxonomy): Eukaryota > Viridiplantae > Chlorophyta > Chlorophyceae > Sphaeropleales > Scenedesmaceae > Scenedesmus > Scenedesmus sp. KT-U. The sequence continues at coordinate 287 of JARWLF010000557.1, forward strand.
CCGCCGCCTTCTCCAGCAATGTGGTGTGACCGTCCATGATGGCCTCGGGTGAACAGTTCGGGCGCCGAACGCCTCGGCGTCACCCTAGGGCCGGATGGGCCGGCCCCGCCTTGCGATAGATCAAAGTCCCGAGCGCGGCGGGCTGTCGCAGCGCTGGATCGCCAAAAGAAATGCCGGCCACCTTGCGGTGGCCGGCTTGAGGGACCGGGGTCTCGGATGGCGGGTTACTGGCCGCCACCCAGCGCGTGGACGTAGGCCGCCAGCACCTTGACGGTGGCCGGGTCCAGACGCTCGCTCCAGGCCGGCATGTTGCCGCGCCGGGAGAAGGTGATCGTGTGCACCACGGCGGCCTTGTCCCCGCCATAGAGCCAGATCGTGTCGTTCAGGCGGGGCGCCCCCACCTCCATCATGCCTTCGCCCTGGTCGCCGTGGCAGGCGGCGCAGTTGTCGGCATAGACGGCGGCGCCGCGTTCCGCCGCGGCGGCGTCGGTGTGGGTGCCGGTCATCGACAGGACGTATTCCGCCACGTCGTTGACCTGGTCCTTCTCCAGCAGCCCGTCGGCGCCGAAGCGCGGCATGTCGGAGAAGCGGGTCTGCTCATGCTGCATCCGGACACCGAATGAGATGGTGTGCAGGATGGCGTCCGGCGTGCCGCCCCAGATCCAGTCGTCGTCGGCCAGGACCGGGAAGCCCGGGGCGCCGGAACCGGCCGCCCCGTGGCAGCCGGCGCAGTTGTCCGCGAAGGCCTGCCGGCCCTTCGCATAGACAAAGCCCATCAGCTCGGGATCGTTGCGGATGTCGGCGATGTCCGCCGACTCGATCTTCGCCATCACCGGCGCAAGACGCTCCTGCTCGGCCGCGATCTTGCCGGCGAGTTCCTGGCGCTGCGTCCACCCCAGCGTCCCTTCGGTCGCGCCGGAATTGGTCGGCCAGGCCGGGTAGAGCACCGTATAGACGAGCGCCCAGACGATGGTGACATAGAAGGTGTACAGCCACCACTTCGGAAGCGGCGTGTTCAGTTCCTTGATGCCGTCCCACTCATGGCCGGTGGTGTTCTGGCCGGTGGGGGCGTCCTTTTCAATCTTGGTCGGCATGACACCTCACCTCATCTTCGCCGCCGCGGGCACATCGTCCCGCAGCGGAATATGCGCATGGTCCTGAAGCTCCTTGCGGTGCGACGGCCAGAAGGCCCAGACCACGATCCCCGTGAACAGAAGCATGAACCAGAGCAGCCAGAGTTCGCGGAGAATGACGTAGAATTCCTGCATCTCTCCCTCCCTTACTGCTTGAGGTCTTCAGGGGTGATCTTGGTGAAGTCGACCAGGGTGCCGAGCATCTGCATGTAGGCGATCAGGGCATCCATCTCGCTCACGAACTTCGGGTCACCGTCGAAGTCGCCCATGACCGCCTTGGGATAGCGGGCAAGGAAGGCATCGACGTCGCCGTCCTCGATCGCGCCGGCCTGGAGCCGCAGGTCCTGCAGGGCCAGCTCGATCTGCTCATCCGTGTAGGGCACGCCGACGATCCGGTTGGCCTTCAGGTGGGCGCCGATGTCGTCCGCCCGCAGCGGACGGGTCAGCAGCCAGGGATATCCCGGCATGATCGACTCCGGCACCAGGGCGCGCGGGTTGACCATGTGGGCGACGTGCCACTCGTTGGAGTACTTGCCGCCCACCCGCGCCAGATCCGGGCCCGTGCGCTTGGACCCCCACTGGAAGGGATGGTCGTACATGCTCTCCGCCGCCAGGCTGTAGTGGCCGTACCGCTCCACCTCATCGCGGAAAGTGCGGACCATCTGGCTGTGGCAGTTGTAGCAGCCCTCGCGGATGTAGATGTTGCGGCCGGCCAGCTCCAGGGGGGTGTAGGGGCGGACACCCTCCACCCGCTCGATGGTGGTCTCCACCGTGAACAGCGGGACGATCTGGACCAGACCACCGATGGATACGGTGATCAGCGTGAGAACGGCCATCAGCAGGACGTTCTTCTCAATGATCGCGTGTGAGAACTTCATGATGGTGCCCCCCTCACTCGGCCGGCGTCGTGGCAAGCTGCCGGGGCGTCTCGGCCTCGGCCGCCTCGCCGCTGGAGACGGTGCGGTACAGGTTGTAGACCATGATCAGGGCGCCGACGAGGAAGAGCACGCCGCCAATGCCGCGGATCACGTAGTAGGGATGCATGGCGGCCACCGTCTCCACGAAGGAGTACTGGAGGAAGCCGAACTCGTCATAGGCGCGCCACATCAGGCCCTGCATGATGCCGCTGACCCACATCGAGGTGATGTAGAAGACGATGCCGATGGTGGCGATCCAGTAGTGCCACTCGACCAGGGTCTTGCTGAACAGGCCCTTCTTCTTCCAGAGCACCGGCACGAGATAGTAGATCATGCCGAAGCTGACGAAGGCGACCCAGCCCAGCGCACCGGAATGCACGTGCCCGATGGTCCAGTCGGTGTAGTGGGACAGCGCGTTGACCGCCTTCACCGACATCACCGGACCTTCGAAGGTGCTCATCCCGTAGAAGCCGACGGCGGTGACGGAGAAGCGCAGGCCCGGATCGGTGCGCAGCTTGTCCCAGGCGCCCGACAGGGTCATGATCCCGTTGATCATGCCGCCCCAGCTGGGCATCCACAGCATGATGGAGAACACCATGCCCAGCGTCTGCGTCCAGTCAGGCAGCGCCGTGTAGTGGAGGTGGTGCGGACCGGCCCAGATGTAGAGGAAGATCAGGGCCCAGAAGTGCACGATGGACAGGCGGTAGCTGTAGATCGGGCGACCAGCCGCCTTCGGGATGAAGTAGTACATCATGCCCAGGAAGCCGGCGGTCAGGAAGAAGCCCACCGCATTGTGCCCGTACCACCACTGGATCATGGCGTCCTGGACGCCGGACCAGGCGATGTAGCTCTTGGTCCCCACGAAGCTGACCGGCACCGTCAGGTTGTTGACGATGTGCAGCATCGCGATGGTGATGATGAAGGCCAGGTAGAACCAGTTGGCCACATAGATGTGGGGCTCACGCCGCTTGATGATCGTGCCGGCGAAGACGATCAGGTAGACCACCCACACCAGGGTCAGCCACAGATCGACGTACCACTCCGGCTCAGCATACTCCTTGCCCTGGGTGATCCCCATCAGATAGCCGGTGGCGGCCAGCACGATGAACAGCTGGTAGCCGAAGAAGACGAACCAGCCCAGCTCCTTGCCGCCGAACAGCGGCGCGCGGCAGGTCCGCTGCACCACATAGAGGGAGGAGCCGATCAGGGCGCTGCCGCCGAAGGCGAAGATCGCCGCCGACGTGTGCAGCGGCCGCAGCCGGCCGAACGTGGTGTATTCCAGGTCCAGATTGAGCTGCGGGAACGCGAGCTGGAAAGCGATCAGGACACCGACGGCGAAAGCCGCGATGCCCCAGAACATGGCCGCGACGACAAAGGCGCGGACGACGCCCTCATGGTACGCCTCCTCCGCGACGGGCTTCGCCGTCGCCTGTGACGCCCCGCCGGTGAGTGCGAAACTCATAACTACCCCCGGTCTCTGCTGAAATTCTGTGCCCCACGATCGAGCCCGGACCGGTTCCGCCGGGGGCTTTCGAGTGGGCGCACAGTCGCAGTCGGGGCCGGGTGCTGCATTGATTTGTATCAAGGCCCCTTTCCGCCGGTGAGTTCTATTGTCGCAGCCAATGAATGTATTATGATAAACAGAAATGCCGCGGGCGCCGGGGACGGCCCGGCTTCCGGCAGAACGGAGGAGGTGGCCTGATGTCGGACGCGAATGCTGTGAATGCGGTCCCGGTTTTCACAAGCCCGTCGCCGGAGGTGAAGCAGATCGCCGCGGATCGCCCATGGGCATGGCTGCAGGCCGGCTTCCGCGACATGGTCTCGGCCTGGCGGGTCTCCCTCGCCTATGGGGCGCTGGTGGTGGCCTTCAGCTGGGCCGTGATCATCATCATGTCGGGCGTGGGGCTGTTCCACCTGCTGCTGCCACTGTGCGCCGGTTTCATGATCGTCGGCCCGCTGGCCGCGGTCGGGCTGTATGAGACCAGCCGGCGGCTGGAGGCGGGGGAGAAGCCCAGCCTGAAGGCGGCGATCCTGGCGCTGCGCGCCAACCCGCTGCAGATCGCCTTCTTCTCGGCGGCCCTGCTCCTGGTATGGCTGCTGTGGATCCGGATCGCGATCCTGCTCTACGCCCTGTTCTTCGGGCAGATGAACCCGAATCTGGACAACCTGATCCACACGCTGTTGACCAGCCCGGTAAGCCTGCCCTTCCTGATCACCGGCACCGTGTTCGGCGGCGTCCTGGCGTTCGGCACCTTCGCCATCTCCGTCGTTTCCATCCCGATGCTGCTGGATCGCCAGACGAACGTCTTCACGGCCATCGCCACCAGCATCGTATCGGTGAAGACGAACCTGAAGGCGATGCTGCTCTGGGCCTTCATCATCGCCTTCTGCACCGGTGTCGGGCTGGTCACCCTGTTCTTCGGCCTGGCGATCGCGCTGCCGCTGATCGGCCATGCCAGCTGGCACGCCTACAAGGATGTCGTCACCCGCTGACGGCGGGCGTCACATCACCCGAGGACGCCGAAAAACGCCCCGTCGCTGCCAGCGGCGGGGCGTTGCCATTACAGCTCGGAGCGGAGGAGTCAGCCCAGGACGTGGCGGGCCATGCTGGCCAGCAGCACCGCGTTCACAAGCATCAGCACGGGGCTCACCGCCTTCATCGCCGTGGTCCAGCGGGCTGCGGCCACGGAGCCCAGCATGCCGACCGTGATCAGGCTGGGCATGGTGCCCAGGGCGAAGGCCCCCATGACCAGAACACCCGTCATGGCATGGCCCGTTCCCACGGCCGAGGCCAGGGCGGCATAAAGGAAGCCGCAGGGCAGGAAGCCGAGCGCCAGCCCGAGCATGTACCCGTTGATGCCCCGCGGATCGGCCAGAAGCGGCCGCAGCGGCCGGGCGATGGCCATGCCGATGCGGGAGGACAGCCCCCCGTCGCGGGCCCCCGCGCCTGCCAGCCGCGCCAGGGCGGGCACCCAGCGGGCCGCGCCCTTCAGCGCCTGATGCAGGAACAGCAGGGCGGCCAGCACCATGACCCCGCCCAGCAGCCACCGGAACCCCGTTCCGGTGACCACCATGCCGGAGATGCCGGCCATCACGCCGCCCATCGCGGCATATGTCGTCATCCGACCCAGGTGATAGGGCAGCAGCACGCCGCCGCGGGCGCGGACCAGGACCGGCGCGCCAGCGGCCAGCGGCTCCCGCCCGGCAATCCCCCCGGCGACCTGGGCCATCACGAACGGCCCGCACATGCCGACGCAGTGCCCGAATCCGCCCGCCAACCCCGTGAAGAACATGGCCCATACCAGGGGCCACAGGCCGCCGATGGCGGTCACCGCATGATGGGCATGGTCGTGCATGGCTGGGGCATCCGGCTGGGGAAGAACAATGCCCTTCTAGGCCCGCCCCGCGACGGCTGCTTTGACAAAGATCAGTCGGCGAATGATTTCACCCGACGCCGTGCCGCCCTCGCCCACCTGTTCAGTTCTGCGGATCGCCCTCGGCCTCTGCCATGGTGTCACCGACCGGCCGGCACTCCGCCTCCGCAATCACATGGGGGCCGTGCTCCGTCGCCCGGCTGACCTGTCCGTCGTCGCCCACGACGCCGACCTCCACGAACCAGAAATGCGGACCCTGGCTGCGGACGTTGGTAACCACCTGCTCCGTGCCCGGCGCGAAATTGCGCTGCAACCGCTCCAGATTGGTGATCACCGGCTCATAACCGGCAAGGCAGGCGATCTTCGCCTGATCCGCCGGCGGGATCGGCGTCACCACATGGGTCTGTGCGTCGGCGAACGCCATCGGCGACGCCCCAGACATGAAGCCGGCCATTGCCAGCCCGAATGCCGTCTTCTTCATGACCAACCTCCTCGATCCAGACCGTCATGAGAATGTTCACATCTGGAACCGACCGATCGGCCTGCGGGTTCCGATGCCAGGCCTCCGGACCACCTGAAGCCAAGTGCGCTATTGCACGGACTATCTTTGCGGGTGACGCATGATAATGGGTTTACGCGGACGGGCTAAATTGTGGAATCTCACTACTCAGGCTTGCCTCGCCGGAAGGCTGTGAGTATCCTGCTTGCATACTCGAATAACCAAAAAGCCCACACATGAACAGGCAACTTCCCCGCAACCCCGCGCTTCGCCCCCCGACGTCGCTCCCCATGACGGAGGTGGAGGAGTTCCAGCAAAGGTCGGTGAATTTCTGGATCGCTGGCCAGCGGACCAGCATCCGTCTGGATTGGACCACGCTCGACGCCCTGGACCGCATCGCGGAGGAGGAAGGGCTTACACGCCACCAGATCGCGGAGGCCGTTGCCGCCCGCCGGCCCCCGGACGGGAACCTGTCGGCCGCGCTGCGCTGCTTCATCCTCGCCTACTGGATGAGGAAGGCGGCGGAGAGGAGCGGTCCGCAGGACGGGTGACTGAGGATCGGGCGCGGTCATGACCCATCCGGTGGCTCCCGCGGATCAATGGTCCGGGCCGCCTTGACCCCCGGCCATGCGGGACGTATCTCTGCCAAGCCACAGGCGGCCCCCGTCAAAGGCCGAAAAGCCTGAAGGGAAAGAGACGAACCACAGGAGCCAATCATGGCCTTCACCCTGCCCCCGCTCCCCTACGATCCGACCGCGCTGGAGCCGCACATCGATGCGCAGACCATGGGCCTGCACCATGGCAAGCATCACCAGACCTACATCACCAACGTGAACAACGCCCTGTCCGAACACAGCCAGCTGCATGGCCTGTCCGTCACCGAGCTGATGCAGAAGCTGCATGAGCTGCCGGAGAGCATCCGGACCGTTGTGCGCAACAACGGCGGTGGCCACGCCAACCACGCGATGTTCTGGACCATCATGGGGCCCAACGCCGGCGGCAATCCCACCGGCCCGGTGGCGGACGCCATCACCGCCGCTTTCGGGGACTTCGAGACCTTCAAGACCAAGTTCAACGAGGCCGGCACGAAGCAGTTCGGGTCCGGCTGGGTGTTCGTCACCGCGGACGGGACCGGCAAGCTGGAGATCGTGGCGCGCCCCAACCAGGATACGCCCCTGTCCGAGGGCAAGGCTGTCCTGTTGGGCAATGACGTGTGGGAGCACGCCTATTACCTGAAGTACCAGAACCGCCGGGCGGACTATCTGAACGCCTGGTGGAACGTCGTGAACTGGGCCGCGGTCAATGACCGCTTCTCCGCCATCAAGGGCGGCCAGATCATCTGATCCCGACCCCCGCGCGGTGTGGCCCTGCCGATCTGCGGCGGGCGCCCGCGCGGGGTACCCCCTCAGCCACCGCCGAGGCGCGGCTACCAGGGTGCTTGGGACTTTCACCGGGTCCCGCCGTTCTGGCAGGATATCTGTCCACGCCCGTGGCCGGGGACACCGATGGCCGATTTCCGAACTGTTCCTTCGACGCCCCAACCGGCCGATCCCGCGGCGCGGAAGGCCGCGTCGCAGGAGAATTTCCCGGTCGCCTCGAAGCTCCTGCCGAAACGGCTGCGCTCCCACATCCTGGCGTTCTATGCGTTCGTGCGGCTGGCCGACGACATCGCCGACGACCCGGGGCTGGAGCCGGAGACCAAGCTGGCCCAGATCGATGCGCTGGAGCGCGCCCTGGTCAGCGGGATCGGTGCCCAGGCATGGCTCGCACCTGCCCTGGCGTTGAAGGCCAGCCTGACCATCACCGGCATTTCCAACCTGCATGCACGGCAGATGCTGCAAGCGTTCCGCCGCGACGCAGAGGGGCTGCGCTGCCGGACCTGGGCGGACCTGCTGCTCTACTGCCGGTCATCTGCCGACCCGGTCGGCCGATATCTGCTGGACCTCCATGGGGAAAGCATCACCGCCGCGCCCGCGGCGGATGCCCTCTGCACTGCGCTGCAGGTCTTGAACCACCTGCAGGATTGCCGGTCCGACTGGATCGATCTTGGCAGGTGCTATATCCCCACCAGCTGGTTCTCCGAAGCCGGTGGGGACCCTGAGCATCTGGTGGAGCCGGCGGCGACCCCTGCGGTCCGCGCGGCGATCGACCGGACATTGGATCAGGTGGACACACTGCTGACCCGTGCCGCCACCCTGCCCCGACAGATCCGCGACCCCGGGCTGCGGATGGAAGCGGCTGTCATCCTGCACCTCGCCCGCGCCCTGGCCGAGGAACTTCGACACCGCGACCCCCTGGCGGAACGGGTGGAAATCGGCCGGATGGCGTGGAGCCGGTGCGTCCTGACCGGCGTCGCCTACGGCTTGGCCGTTCGACCGCGCAGACGGGCGACGCGGCCGGACCAGACCCGTGGCAGCACCTTCTACTGGCCGTTGCGCCTGCTGCCGCAGGCCAAGCGGCGGGCGATGTTCGCCGTCTACGGCTTCTGCCGCGCGGTGGATGACATCGCGGACGAACCCGGCGAGCTGGATGCCAAGCGCACCGCCCTGCTGGAGTGGCGGCGGCGCCTGGACCGGCTGTACCAAGGCATTCCCCCGCGGGGGTCGGAGGCGGCGTTGCAGCAGGATCTGGCCTTCGCCCTTTCCCGCTACGCGCTGCCCCGGGCGGAGTTCGACGCGCTGATCGACGGGATGGCGATGGATGTGGAAGGTCCGGTGCGGGCGCCGGACGATGAGACATTCACCCTGTACTGCCGCCGCGTGGCCGGCGCGGTGGGCATGTTGGCGGTCCGGGTCTTCGGGCGCGCCGACGCCCAGACCGACAGTTTCGCCATCGCTCTGGGGGAGGCGCTGCAGATCACCAACATCCTGCGCGACCTCAAGGAGGACGCGGAGCTGGGTCGCCTCTACCTTCCGGCTTCGGTGCTGGAGGAGGCGGGCATCCCGGTGGAGGTCGCAACGGACAACCCCGCGGCCGTACTGGCCCACCCCGGCCTGCCACAGGTCTGCGCCCGGCTGGCGGAGAGGGCGGAACAGCGCTACCGCGAGGCCCGCGCCGCGGTCCCGGCGGGTCAGAGGCGGGCGCTTTGGCCGGCCATCGCCATGATGCTCCTGTACCGGCGCATCCTGGCCGGTCTGGTCAGCCGTGGCTGGACCGAGCTGGACAGCCGCCCCCGACTGTCGCGCGCGACCAAGGTCTGGGTGGCGCTCCGCTGCGCCATCGGCCTGCCGCCGCGCGGCTAGCCGGGGGGCGGGCATTGGCCGGACATACCCATGTGATCGGGGGCGGGATGGCAGGGCTCGCCTGCGCCACCGCCCTGGCGGCGGCTGGCCGCCCCGTTACCCTGTACGAATCGACGGGCCAGGCGGGCGGCCGCTGCCGCAGCTACCATGACCCGGTCCTGGGCTGCACCGTCGACAATGGCAACCACCTGATCCTGGGCGGCAATCCGGAGGTGTTCCGCTACCTGGACCGGATCGGCGCGCGCGACCGCCTGATCGGCGGGGACATGTCCGCCCGCCTCCCATTCATGGACCTGTCGGACGGCAGAAGGTGGGCGGTGGCGCCCGGCCCCGGCCGCCTGCCATTCTGGCTGCTGGACCGGGCGCGACGGGTGCCCGGGACCCGGCTGGGGGAATACCTGGCCGCCCTTCGGCTTGCCCTGGCCGGGAAGGCGGCGACCGTCGCCGACTGGCTGCCGGTGGACAGCGGCCTGTACCGCCGCCTCTGGGCCCCGCTGGCGGTGTCCATCCTGAACACGCCGCCGGAGCGGGCGTCGGCACGGCTTCTCTGGGAAGTGTTCCGGCGTACCCTGCTGCGGGGGGAGGCCGCCTGCCGGCCGTACATCGCGCGCCACAGCCTGGATGACGCGCTGGTGGCACCGGCCCTGGCCTTCCTGGAGGCGCGGGCCGCCCAGGTTCGCACCCATGCCCGCCTGACGGGCGTGGAACGCCCGGATGCAGGAGGAAACGCCACTGCCATCTACCTGTCCGGCGGCCGGGTGGAGCTTGGACCGGACGATTGCGCCGTTCTCGCCCTGCCGGCCCAACGTGCGGCGGAACTTCTGCCGGGCCTGCCGGTCCCCCAGCAGCATCAGGCCATCCTGAACGCACATTTCAGGCCGCCTGTGGCGCCTGCGCTGCCCGGCAATGCGCCGCTGCTGGGGCTGATCGGTGGGACGGCGGAATGGCTGTTCGTGCGCGATGGCATGGTGTCGGTCACCGTCAGCGCGGCAGACCGGCTGATGGACCAACCGGCCGAGGAGCTGGCCATCCTGCTCTGGCGGGATGTGGCGCAGGCCTTGGGAACGGCGGCCCCCTGCCCGCCCTACCGTATCATCAAGGAGAAGCGGGCGACCTTTGCCGCCACTCCGGCACAGGAGCGGCTGCGGCCGGATGCCCGCGCGCTGGGGGGAAACCTTGTCCTGGCGGGGGACTGGACCGCCACCGGGCTGCCCGCCACCATCGAAGGGGCGGTCTGGTCCGGGCATCGCGCCGCGGCCATCTGTATGGGCCGCTAACCCGCGATGGGGATCAGGGCCGCCGCGACCCGCCGGCCCTCCGCCAGCAGGACGTTGTAGGTCCGGCAGGCGGCCCGCGTGTCCATGACGTCGGCCACGATCCCCGCCTCCTTCAGCTCCCGCCGCACGGTGCCGGGCAGCAGTTGCATCCGCTCCCCCGTGCCGATCAGCAGGATTTCGACCTTGGGCTCGGCATCCGGCAGCGGGCCGAGGCTGGCCAGGGAGACGGCGCCGAAATCCGCGACGGCCCATGGCACCGTCCGGTCCGGCGTGACCAGGACCGGCCCCTCATGCACCACATTGCTGATGCGGAAGCGGCCGGGGGCATAGGTGTCGATCACCTGACGATCGGCGGGGATGATGGGGGTGACGTCCATGTGTCAGCTCCTGGTCGCCCGCCGCCGTCGCGTCAGATGGGGATCGCCTTGGGCCGGTTCTGCCGCAGCCAGGTGACGACCATCAGGCGGGTAACCATGATCGCCGTGAACATCGAGGCCATGATGCCGATGGACAGCGTCACCGCGAAACCACGCACCGGCCCCGACCCGAACATGAACAACAGCAACGCGGCGATAAGTGTCGTCAGATTGCTGTCGATGATGGTGGTCAGCGCGCGGCTGTAGCCGGCGTCGATGGCGGCAATGGGCGTCCGCCCGTTCCGGACCTCCTCACGGATACGTTCGAAGATCAGCACGTTCGCATCCACCGCCATGCCGATGGTGAGCACGATCCCCGCGATACCCGGCAGGGTCAACGTGGCCTGGAGGATCGACAGGGCGGCGAAGATCAGCGCCATGTTGAAGACCAGCGCCAGGTTCGCGAACACCCCGAACAGGCCGTAGGTCATGATCATGAAGACGATGACGAGGCAGAGCCCGACGATGGCCGCGACCTTGCCGGCCGCGATGCTGTCGGCGCCGAGGCCGGGGCCCACCGTCCGCTCCTCCAGCACCGTCAGCGGGGCCGGCAGTGCACCGGCGCGCAGCAGCAGGGCCAGATCGTTGGCGGACTGCACCGTGAAGCTGCCGAAGATGATGCCGCTGCCGCCCATGATGGGTTCATTGATCCGGGGGGCGCTGATCACCTCCCCGTCCAGGACGATGGCGAAGCGGCGGCCCCGATTCTCCAGCGTCGCCTCGCCGAAGCGCTTGGCTCCCTGGCTGTCGAAGCGGAAGCTCACCACCGGCTGGCCGTCCTGGAAGCTGGGCTGGCTATCCACCAGCGTGTCACCGCTGACCAGGACCCGGCGGCGCACCACCTCGAACCCGCCATCACGGGACGGCAGCAGTTCGGAACCCGGGGGAATCCGGCCGGCCTGCGCGTCCGTGGGGCTGACGGTGTCGTCCACCATGCGGAAGGTCATCTTGGCCGTCCGGCCCAGCAGTTCCTTCACGCGCTCCGGGTCGTCGATGCCGGGCAGCTGCACGAGGATACGGTCGGTCCCCTGCCGCTGGATGGTCGGCTCCCGCGTACCGGTTTCATCGATACGGCGGCGCACGATCTCAATGGACTGCTCCACCGCCGCGGCGGTCCGCAGCCGGATGGCCTGTTCCGTCAGCTCCACCGTGACCCGCGTCCCGTCGACCCGGACGATGGTGTCATTCGGCTCCAGCTCGGCGGCGATGGTGCGGGCCCGCGCCTCATCCTGCGGGTCGCGCAGGTTGAAGCTCAGCCGGCCGCCGCTGGCATCCAGGTCGGTGTAGCCGATCCGCGCCTCCCGCAGCCCTTCACGCGCGGCGTCCAGCAGGGAGTTCATCCGCTCCTGGATGACCACGCCGACCTCGACCTCCAGCAGGAGGTGGGACCCGCCCTGGAGGTCGAGGCCGAGATTCACCGTCCGCGTCGGCAGCCAGCCGGGCAGGTTCTCCCCCCAGCGTTCGACGTCAGCGCGGTTCAGCAGGTTGGGCGCCGCATAGACCAGGCCCAGAAGGCACACGGCCAGAACGAGGACAACCTTCCACTTGGAAAAATAGACCATGGTGTGGAACTGCGCTTTCGTCGAAGGGGGGCGGTGGGAAGCTTACTTCTTGGTGACGACGTCGGCCTCATCCGCCTTCGCCTTGGCGGGCTCGGTCTTGGCCAGGACGCCCTGTACGGTGCCACGGACGCAACGGACACGCACCCCTTCGGCGATCTCCACCTGCAGCTCGTCGTCCGGGCCGACCTTGGTCACCGTGCCGATGATCCCGCCCCCGGTCACCACGCGGTCGCCGCGACGCAGCGCTTCCAGCATGGCCTTGTGTTCCTTCATCTTCTTCTGCTGGGGACGGATCAGCAGGAAGTAGAAGACGACGAAGATCAGGACCAGCGGCAGCAGGCTGATCAGACCGCCGGTCGGATCACCAGCGGCGGCATCCTGGGCATAGGCCGTCGAAATGAACATCAAGCACTCCTGTAGAGGTCGCAAGCGCGGTCGCGGGGGACTATACAAGGCCGTAGCGCCGTTGCAACGGAAACCCGGACCGCCATGACCGAGCTTCTGCCCGTCCTGACCCGTATCGCCGATGCCCTGGATCGCCTGGCCCCCCTTCCGGCGCCGCCCACGGACCTGGACAGCGCCGATGCCTTCCTATGGGAGGCCGGGCCACAGCGGCTGCGGCCCGTGCCCGAGGTGGCGCATGTCGCGCTGGCGCTGCTGCAGGGCATCGACCGGCAGAAATCCATCCTGCTGGAGAATACCCGCCGGTTCGCCGCGGGCCTGCCGGCCAACAACGCCCTGCTCTGGGGCGCGCGCGGCATGGGCAAGAGCTCGCTTGTGAAGTCCATCCATGGGGCGCTGGTGGCGGAACAGCCGGGCAGCGTGGCCCTGGTCGAGATCCATCGGGAGGATATCCCCACTCTGCCCCACCTCCTGGCGCTGCTGGGCGCCTCCCCCCGTCGGTTCGTGCTGTTCTGCGACGACCTGTCCTTCGGCACCGACGATGCGCATTACAAGTCGCTGAAGGCGGTGCTGGAGGGCGGAATCGAGGGGCGGCCGGCCAACGTCATCTTCTACGCCACCTCCAACCGCCGCCACCTGATGCCGCGGGACATGATCGAGAATGAGCGGTCGACGGCCATCAACCCGTCGGAAGCGGTGGAGGAGAAGGTCAGCCTGTCCGACAGGTTCGGCCTGTGGCTGGGCTTTCACGCCTGCGACCAGGACGCCTTCTTCGCCATGCTGGACGGCTACGCAGCCGCCTTCGGTCTGGACATCCCCCAGGAAAGCCTGCGGGCGGAGGCGGTGGAATGGTCGATGACCCGCGGCAACCGCTCCGGCCGTGTCGCCTGGCAGTTCATCCAGGACCTTGCCGGCCGGCTCGGCCAGCGGATCTGATGCCCTGACGCCAACCGGCCCGCGGGCGAGGTCAGCTGCCGGGTCCGCCCAGATGCTCCTTCGGGTCGATCGCCTTTTCGTTCCGGCGGATGCCGAAGTGAAGCTGCGGCGTACGGACGTTGCCGGTGCGGCCGACCGTGCCGATCCGCTGCCCCCGCCGAACCTCCTGCCCGCGGTCCACCTCCATCGCGTCCAGATGGGCATAGGCGGTCAGCCATCCCTCCGCATGGCGGATGAGGATCAGGTTGCCATATCCCTTCAGCTCATTGCCGGCATAGACGACGACGCCATTCTCTGCCGCCGCGACCGGCGTGCCCTGGGGGGCGCCGATGTTGATCCCGTCATTGTACAGCCCGCCCGGCTTGGGGCCGAAATCCGACAGCACCTGACCCTGCACGGGCCAGAGGAACCGGCCGCTGGACCGCGGGGCGGGCGCCGGCGTAGCCGGACGGGGCGCGGCGGCCTGGGGCTGTGCCGGCGGCAGGGAAGGAAGCGCCGCCTGCTGGTCGACCGGCGCCACGGGCTGCGGCTCCGGCTGCGCCGGCTGCGCCTGCTGGGCCGGCGGCCGCGGGGCCGGGCTGACGGCCGCTGAATCCGGCTGAGTCCGCACCGGTGCGGTTGCCGGCGGAGGCGACGGTGTGTGGGCAGGCTCCCGCGAGCCGGGCGTGACGGGCGCCGGGGTCGGTGCGATCCGCTGCGGCTGGGACGGCGGCTGGGACTGCGGCTGGGCCGGAGCCTGCACCGGCGGCGCAGCGGGCGATGGGGACTGGGCGGCACCGCCCAGCGGCGCCAGCTCCGCCGTTTCCACGCCGCGGGATGGCGTCCGGCCGGCCGGTGCGGAGGGCTGCACACCCGCCGACGGCTGCGGAGCCGGCGGTGACAGCGGCTGACGCTGCACGCCGGCAGG
>JARWLF010000558.1:0-14901 GCA_029853055.1 Scenedesmus sp. KT-U
CGGACTCTGGGCCGCAATCGGCCGAGCCGTCGACCTCTTCTCGCCGGACGAGTGCATGAACTACTTCAGAGCCGCAGGCTACGATGCAAGCTGATCGGCGGATGCTCTAAAAGCCTATGTCGCTTGGCAGATCGCGGAGGGCGACCTGCCCCAGGAGGCGCTGAACGCGTTCGATGAGATCTTCGTTCCGAAGAAAGCCAAGGGGAAGTCCAGCTCGAGTGAGCGTCGCCGCTACAGCGACGCGCAGGTGCGTCTCCTCTTCTCGTCGCCGGTTTTTCTCGGGCGCAAGCACGTGCGCTTCCTGGCGCAGCCGGGCCTGCTCGTGATCCGCGACAGCCTCTACTGGGCGCCGCTGATCAGCGCTTTCCACGGCATGCGCCGCGAGGAGATCTGTCAGCTGCGCGTGCGTCACGTACGAAAGGATTACGGAATCTGGTATTTCGACCTGAACGCGCCAGACCTTAACCTCAAGGTCGACGACGTGCAGGAAGACGAGGGCAGCCGACGTCGAATCCCCCTGCACCGGCGCTTTCTCGAACTCGGCTTCATCGAAGACAAGGTAGTCGGTCGCCCGCCGGATGCGCTTCTGTTCGAGGAGCTCGACGCCGACAACGTGCACGGCTCCTACGGCAACGATTTCGGGAAGCGTGTCGGCCGCTACATGCGGAATTGCGGCATGGTGAAG
This sequence comes from Scenedesmus sp. KT-U, assembly GCA_029853055.1. NCBI lineage: Eukaryota > Viridiplantae > Chlorophyta > Chlorophyceae > Sphaeropleales > Scenedesmaceae > Scenedesmus > Scenedesmus sp. KT-U. The sequence continues at coordinate 686 of JARWLF010000558.1, forward strand.
GTTGGCGAGGAAGCCGGTCTGCATCGCTTGCGCCACCTCTTCTGCACCGTTCTCGTAAACACCGTGAAGAACGTCGCCTTCGTGGAGGCGCTGATGGGCCATACGAGCGACGAGCGCAAGTCGGAGGTCGCGCGCTACACCGACGAGCTTTTCCTGAAGAAGCTCAAGAAGACCATTGACCAGTTGGTGTTGCCGATCGACGTGGCGGCGCTCAAGGCCGCCGCCGAGCGGTCCGCCGCTTTTCAGCGAGAGGAGGCCAAGTGCGCCGCCGCCCGCCGCGGGCGTCGCTGACACTGTCCGCGGCGCCAATGTCCGTCACTAGGACATCACTAGTGACGGGTCCGCCCTCCTCATCTCCGCCTCGAAAGGCTTCACAACATGACCGAACATCCTCACCGTAACGGGTTCGAAGCTGCCACTCCGATTACGGCGGAGGAGATCGTCGCTCGCGGTGGGAAGCGCGTCGTCGCCTTTCAGCTCGACCCGCCGAAGGAGAAATCCGCCGCTGCGCGTCAGGAGCGCCATCGCAAGGCCAAGGAGGAGCAGGGGCTGAAACAGCTCAACCTGCTCGCGAAGGAGGACGCGAGCGTGCGGGCGTGGCTGCGCGAGATCGGCGCGAGAACGCTGCAGCCCAGTTTCGAGCGTGCGCTTCAGAGCCTGCACGCGCGAGGTGACGACGACCGGTTCCTCGACCTCGTACCCGCGCTCGAGGAGCCGGACCTGTGCGCCGCGGTCGGACGCTTCGTCGCGGCCGAGCCGGAGGACAGAGCGCGGGCGCTCGACAGCCTGAGCGCAGCAGCGGAGCCTGCCGCGCTCCGTACCCGGCGCGCGTGCGAGGCTCGATTGTTGCGCCGAGCTGGGCAGCTCACGGACGAGGAGGTGGAGGCTCTCGCCTTCGTGGCTTCGCCCGACGACAAGCGCGTGCGCACTCTCGCTCTGGCCGCGCAGAGACAGCCAGAGATTCTCAAGGACTTGTTCGCCTTCGCGCGGTTCGAGCCGGCGCGGCGCAGGCGGCTCCTCGCGCTCGACGAGGCAACTCTCGACCTAGCGCGAGAAATCGGAACCTCTATCGAGTTGGCGGAGATCGTGCGCGCCGTCGCCAAGGACCCCAAGCTCGCAAGACGGATCTTGAGTACGCTTACTGGCCGCGCTTCGAGTAAGGACGTCCGTGCGAAACCGCCGTCTGGAGCGCCCCCCCCGAGATCGAGCTGGCTCTCTCGGCTTCGGAAGCTGTTCGCCGGTAAGGGGGCGTCGCAAGGTGGAAAGCGCTGATTTTACCGAAGCATGCCTTTTCGTGACGCCTGCAGATCGTTCGCGCGCCTTCGGCGAGATATCGACCGAGGAGTTGCGGGCGGCGCGTCGATGTGAGGCTTCGACGGCTTACCCGGCTCGGTTTGGAGCTTCAGGCGCCGAATGCGAAACGATGGGGTCCAAAGCCGAGCGACCCCGCCGCAGGAAATGCTTGCGACCGAACTGCAAAGATTGCAGATTGCAGAAGCGGCATGCGTTTTCGCTCGCTAGAATTGCATTAACGAAGAAAAGCGCGGATGCTCTCCTTGGAGGGGCTCAAACAGGTCGTCGAGCGGCTGCTCGCGGGTTCGTCCCGCGGGATGACGGTCGAATCGCTGCGCAGCGTCATCGTTGCGGGCGGGACTCCGGTCGGGAAGGACCAGGTGGTGATCGCGCTCGACGATCTCAGGCGCGCCGCGATCGCCGAATGCGGGCCGGATCGGCGCTGGCGTCTGCGCGGGAGCGATGCGGCGGCGGGCGGTGCGGGTGCCGATCACGGCGGCGGCGAGGTCCTGCGCGCGCTGCCCGCCCACGTCCTCGACGGCGCGCCGGCCTCTCCCGAGGAGCCGCTGCCCGAGGGGCGGCTGCGGGTCGACGCCGATCTGATCGCGCGGCTGATGCCCTATTGGCGCGCGGCCTTGCGGGCGAGCGACGGCGGCGATCCGGTCGCGAGTCTCGCCAAGGCCGGCCGCAGCTTCGTCCTCGTGCGCCCGGACGCGCCCTGGTGGCCGATCGAGGGGCGCGGGCGCGTTCTGCGCATCCGGCGAGACCTGTTGCCGGACGCCTTTCTCGAGGCGCTCGCGCGGCACGACGGCAAGACGCTTCGGCTCGGCTATCCGCTCCAGCTCGTCGCCGCCGAAGGGGAGGGGACCGAGCCGTTCCTCCGCCCGATCGCGACTTTGCGCGGCGCCTTCTCGCTCACCGAGACCGCGCTTCTCGTCTCGCTGCCGCCGGCGCGGCCCACGCTCAACGCGGATTGGCTCAAAGGCCAGCGGCGCTCCGGGCGCTGGAGCGCGGACCGGCTGCGCAGCTGGCTCCTGTTCGAGGACGAGAGCGCCGATATCCACGAGGAGGACGAGGTCGCCCCCGCGGGCTTCGTCGACATGGCCGCCTTCGCGCGCCGGTTGGACGCCGCGATGCGCACGAGCCTCGCCGAGCCGCTGGAGCCGAGCGCGCCCGCCCCCCACATCCCGGCAGCGCCGCGCACCGCCATCCACAACGCGATCGTCCTCTGCCTCGACGAGGCCGGCAAATACACGCGCTCCGCGATCGCGGATTACGACCGGTTGATCGGGCGGGACGGGGAGGGGATCGCGGAGACCGCGCTCGCGTCCCTCGTCGACGAGGCGGCCACGGGCGCCGCATCGCCGACGCCGCCGGTCCTGCACCCCTTCGCGCTCAGCGAGAGCCAGCTCGTCGCGACGCGCGCCGCGCTCGACGGGCCGCTCGCCGTGATCACCGGGCCGCCGGGGACGGGCAAGTCGCAGGTCATTGCCGCCTTCATGGTGAGCGCGGCGGCGTCGGGCAAGTCGGTCCTGTTCGCGGCGCGCCAGCACCGTGCGCTCGATGCCGTGCAGGAGCGGCTGCACGCGGTCTGCGGCGAGCGGGCGCTGCTCGTTCGCGCGAACGACGGCGAGGGCGTCTCCTCCGTCACCTTCGCGCGGGCGGTGCAGGCGCTGCTCGCCCGGCCGGACGGTGCTGATGCCGGGCGCCGCCTCGCCGAGCGCCTCGCCGCGATCGCGAGCGACGACCGCGAGCGCTGGCGGCTGATCGATTCTCATCGCGAGATCGCCCGCCTCTCCGACGAGGCCGCCGCCGCCCGGCTCGCGCACGAGACTGCGCTCTCCGAGCGCGAGCGGCTTCTCGCCGAGGCGCAGGCGAAGGGCGTCGCGCCGCCGCCGCCTGCGACCTCCTGGCTCCGGCGGCTGCGCGCGCGCCTCGCCGCTTTGTTCGTGAAAGGCCCGGCCGTGGGCACCGCCCGCGCGCTCGCCGAGAGCGACCGTGCCGTCGCGGCCCATGCCAAGGCGCTGGACGCCCGCGAGGCGCTCTTGCGGCAGGCCCGCGCGGCGCTCGCGAAGGAGACCGGCGATCCGGTGGCGCTCTCGGAGCGCATCGCCGAGGCGACGCGCGGCGCGATGCCCGCGCTCCTAGACGCGCTGGAGAGCGTCGATGCGACCGCCCGGCGGCGGCTCACGGAGCTCGCGGGCGAGGCGGGCCTGAAGGGGAATAGCGGGCCGGGCCGGCTCGCCCTGCCGGCGGAGGCGGCGGGGTTCGTCCTGAAACACCTGCCGCTCTGGGCCGTCACGACGCTCGCCGCCGGCAGCCGCATTCCGCTCACCCCCGGCCTGTTCGACTACGTCGTCTTCGACGAGGCCGCGCAGACCGACATCGCGTCCGCCGTGCCGCTTCTCTACCGCGCGAAGAAGGCCGTCGTCGTCGGCGATCCGCAGCAGCTCGCGATGATCACCGATCTCGACGCGCGCGAGGAGCGCGATCTCCTGCGCGCGCACGATCTGCTGCGCCCCGGCATCGGCCGCTTCGCGCAAGGCCGCACGAGCCTGTTCGATCTCGCCGCCTCGAGCCCGCAGGCGCGGCGCCACCTGCTCGCCGAACATTTCCGCTCGCATCCCGCGATCGCTGATTACATCAACGAGGCCTTCTACGGACGGCGCCTGACGACGCTGACCGACACGCGCGCTTTGCGCGTGCCGGCGGGCGCCCGGCCCGGCCTCCATTGGAGCGACGTCACCGGGCCGATGCGCGTGCGCGCCGGGGCGGGCAGCCGCTCGGCCGCCTCGGACGCCGAGGCCGACGCGATCGTCTCCGAGATCGAGCGGCTGATCGCACAAGGCTATTCGGGCACGATCGGCGTGGTCACCATTTTCGAGCTGCAGGCGCAGGCGATCGCCGAGCGGATCGCGCGCGCGATCCCGCCCGAGGAGCGCATGGCGCGGGCGCTGAAAGTGTTCACGGCGAACCGCTTCCAGGGCGACGAGCGCGACGTCGTCTTCCTCTCGCTCTGCCTTTCCGCCGACACGCCTGCGGGCGCGCGCCACTTCCTCGCGAGCGAGAAGCGGCTCCTCAACGTGGCGGTCAGCCGGGCGCGGGCGATCTGCCATGTCGTCGGCGATCTCGCGCATTGCGAGAAGAGCGGCATCCCCCATGTCGAGGCGCTCGTGCGGCAATGGCGGCGCGGCGCGCGGCGGGTCGGGGGAGGGCAGGCCCCGCGGGCGGACGACCGCTTCGACTCGATCTGGGAGCGGCGCCTCCACGACGCGCTCGTCGCGCGCGGCCTCTCGCCGATCCCGCAATACCCGATCGCCGGCCGCTTCCTCGATCTCGCGCTCGTCGACGAGAAGGCCACCCCGCCGCTTCGCCTCGACATCGAGGTCGACGGCGTCGCCTACCACCAAGGCGCGGACGGCGAGCGCCGATCGAGCGATCTGTGGCGCGACTATCAATTGCGCAGCCTCGGTTGGAGGGTGCTGCGCTTCTGGGTCTACGAATTGCGTGACGACATGGAGAATTGCGTCGATCGGATCATCGCCGAAGCGGGAGGCTAGCGACGCCGAGACGCTCGCGGACAGACGCCCGCGCCCGCCGCGCCCCTCCGGCCGCTGCGATGCTCAACGCGTCGCGGCGAGGCTTTCAGAGACCGACCTGTCGATGAACTCTCGTTGTTCGCGGGTCAAATGCCCGGCCATGGTCAAGGCGTACTCGAACGCCGTATGCGACATCGCGTCGATTCTGGCGATCATGGGCGCGCGCAGCGCCTCCACCGCCTCGCGATCGATGGTCTCGGCCGTCAGCAATTCCCGCATCTCCTCGACCTCGCCCGTCAATTCCGTCAGGAGCGGCGCGAGGTCGACAGCAGCCAGCAATCCCGTGAACATCGCGAGAAGGAATTGCTCCTGGGTGAGTTCCAGGCCCGCATTCATCCGCTCTTCGACATCCTTCGACAACGTCTCGATGCCCGAGAGGATCTCTTCCATGGCGGACCTGCCGGGTGATACGGCTCCGGATCCTGGCCGGGCCGTCTCCACCGAAGCCCCCTCCGATTCATTCTGCCGTGCATCGCCTCGCGCGCCGAGACCGCTGCCGTCGAAGGGCTTGGGAGAGACCTCTGCGGCGAGCACGGACGACGACACGGTTTCGAGCGAGCCGCCGGCGAGCAGAAGCGAACTCGCGGCGAGGCTCGCTCGGAGAAGACGAGACGAAGGGCGTGAAAGCAGGAAGGTTCCCCAGTGAGAATGGTTCGCTCGGCGTAGTGCAACCGCGTCTTTTGTCGACCTCGGATCAAGCTCGGATGTGTTCCCGTCACGGTTCTCGCCGGCTCGTTCACGACGACCCGCTCGCCATTCTCCACTTTCCGCATCCGACCGTGTGGTGGAGATGCCCCGCGTGCACCGGTCTCGTCCAGCGATCACTCGACGCGAAGTCTGCTCGCAAGCGCCCGGCTCTCCTGCGGATCGAGCGCTACGAGCGCGGCGCGGAGCGCAGCGCAGAGGCGGTCCAGATCGGCGAGTTCCTCCCCATCGGGGTGGTAACCGCCGTGTCGCACCCGGCGGTGCTCGACGAAGAGGCAGAGCCAGAGCTCGTAGGCGCTTCCCGCCCAGCGTCCCGTCCTGCGGGCGCGCGCCGACAGTTTGCCGGTGATGGCGAAAAGCTGCTCGGCGCCGCCCGCCTCTTCGTATCCGTTCAGGAAGTGCGCGAGGCGCGCAGACCGCTCCCAGCCCAGCGGCTCCGGCAGCGCCGAGAAGTCGCCGGCGAGGACCCGTTCTTCCCAGTCGCTCAGGTCGTTCATGGGCTCCCCGCCACCTCCACCCGCACGATCCGCCCGACGATCGGCTGGTGCAGCCACAGTTCCCCGCACGGCCGCCCCGTCACCCGCGAGACCGCGCGCGCGTAATGCGCCGCCTGGCCTGCGAAGGCGGCGAGGCGGGTGTCGCCGGTCTCGACGCCGCCGGGGAAGCTCTTGTGGTCGACGATGGCGAAGCCGCCGGGCGCGTCCACGAGGAGGTCGATGCGGCCCGCGAGGATTTGGTCGCCGTCCGGCAGGTGGACCGGCCATTCCGGGGCGAGGCCCGCTCCGGGGTAGCGCTCGGCGAGGAAGGCGGCGAGGCGGCGGGACATTTCGAGGAGGTCTTGCGGTTGGAGCGGCGCCGCGCCCCAGGCGGCGATCAGGCGCGCGGCGCGGGCGCGGCGGCGGTCCGGGTCGAGATCGGGATCGTCGCAGGCGAGGAAGCGGTGGCAGGCCTCGCCGACGCCTCTCATGTCGGGCCTGCCCGCGAGCACGATGCGCGGGCCGAGCGTGAGCGTCTCGACGATCCGGGCGCCGTCCGCCGCCGCCCCGCTCGGCGCGATGCGCAGAGGCGGGTGCGTGCGGCGCGCGACGACGGGACGGAGATGGTCGACGGGGACCGGCGCCTCGCCCGCTTCCCGCGGCGTCGGCTCGCCGCGCGCGGGAAAGGCGCTCTCGCCGACGCGAACCGCTCCGTCCGCGAAGGCGACGAGCGGCGCGCCGGCCTCGTCCGTCAGCTCGTCGAGCCAGGAGCGGTCCTTGCCGGTGAGCGCGAAGACGAGCGTGTCGCGGGCGCGGGTGGCGCCGACATAGAGGAGCCGCACGCGCTCGAGCCGCTCGGAGGCGAGCGCGGAGACGCCCTCGGGGCTCGCGGCGGCGGTGCCATAGAGCCCGACGTCCTTCTTCTGCTCGCCATAGGGCCAGGGCCAATAACGCAGCACGCGGCCCGCGAGCGGATCGCGCCAATCGGGGGGCGAGCCCGTCGCGTTCTCCGCGCGCAGGCCGAAGGGCGAGCCCTTGGCTTTGGCGTCCAGCTCGGTGAGCACGACGATCGGCCACTCCAAGCCTTTGGCCTGATGATAGGTGAGCACGTGGACGGCGTCGGGATGGCGGCTCGTCGGACGCTTCGCTTCGTCCTGCGCGGCCAGCCAGGCGCAGAGCCCGACGAGGGTCGCGGGCGCGCGCTCGGCGCGGCACTCCTCTTCATAGGTCGCTGCGAGCGCGCGCAGGGCTTCGAGATCGTGCCAACGCTCCTCGAGCGCGCCCCAGCCGCCGACGAGCGCGACGAGGCCCGGCAGGTGGAGGACCGCGTCGAGCATCTCGGCCGGGGTGAGCTGCGCGGCGCGCGCGCGCAAGTCCTCGAGCTCCTCGGCGAAGGGGAGGGCGGCCCGCAGGGCCTCCCGCGGCGCCTCCGCGAAGGCGGCGGCGAGCCATTCCTCGTCCTCGCGCGCGAAGCGGCAGAGCTCGGCGAGCGCCAGCGCGTCCGAGGGATCGGCGACGGCGCGCAGAGCCGCGAGCATCAGCTCGACCTGCGGCGTGGCAAAAAGCCCCGCGCGGTCGACGGCGACGCGCAGACCCGCCGCGGCGAGCGCCTGCGCGATGGCGCCGACCTGTTTGTTCAGCCGGCAGAGAACCGCGATGTCGCCGCCGCGCGGCGGGCGGGTCTCGTCCGTGTCCTTGATGCCGACGGGCCAGGCGGCGGGCTCGGCGAGGAGATTGGCGACATGCGCGGCGAGCGCTGCCGCCCGCTGGTCGGCATTCGTTGCAGACAGGCTCCACGTGGAGAACGAAGGCGGCGCGTCGTCTCGTTCCTTGCGGGCCGTCGCGTCGAAGGCGATCTCCTCGTCGCGCATGCCGACCTTGCGGAAGGGCGGCAGGAAGGCCTCGTTCACGAGGTCGACGATCGGCGCCCGCGAGCGCCGGGAGGTGCGAAGGTAGCGCGTCGCGCCCCCCGTGCCGGCGGTGATGCCTTGCGCGGCGGCGAGCGTCAGCTCCGGGTCGGCATCGCGAAAGCCGAAGATCGATTGCTTGGGATCGCCGACCCAGACGCTCACGGGGACGATGGCGGCGAGTGCTGAGAAGATCGCCACCTGGATCGGGCTCGAATCCTGGAACTCGTCCACGAAGACGGCGCCGATCAGCTCGCGCAGACGCTCGCCATTCGCCGGATCGCGCAGGATCGAGAGCGCGAGCATCTCCTGGTCGACGAAATCGACGAGCCCGCGCGCGCTCTTGTAGGCGGCGTAGGCGGTCATACAGCGTGCGGCGCAGGCGAATTGGGCGGCGACGAAGTCGGCGAGGTCGGAGCGCAGGCGCGGATGGCGGGGATGCGCGGCGGCGGCTGTCTTGACGTCGTCGAAAAGGGCGGCGTCCGTCTTCGTCGTGCCGACTTTGGACAGTCGCGCCCAATCGATCCACTTGAGCCGATCGTTTCGCTGCAGGGTCTCGTGTGCAGCGCGGACTACGGCCACATCCGTCCGGCTACCCTTTTTCAGGCCAGCGAAGACAGCCGGGGTAACGGCCGAGCAAAGCGCGCGGACGGCATCCGCGAGCGCCCGATCCAGGCTGTCGGCCGTCTCCCCGGGATGCGGATCGGCCAGGCATCGATCGAGCCCCGCGATCGAGTGCGCAGCGCATCGGCTCATGTCGGCGGCGCCTAGCCCATTGAGCTGAGCTGCCGCCACGATGCGGCGCACGTCGTCGCGCCAACCCTTCTTCTTGCCTCCGTGGCTTTCTCGATCCTCGTCTTCGATGTCGAACAGATCGGCCAGAGCCCCGATCCGCGCCGCATGCGCCTCCATCACCTCGCCCGTCGCGCGCGCGAAGAGCACCGCCTGCCGCTCCTCGGCGATCACCTCCGCGAGCGGCGAGCGGCCGAGCGCGAAGGCGAATTCCTCGATCAGCGTGCCGCAGACGCTGTTCACGGTGCCGATCCGCGCGGTCAGCATCTCCGCGGCGAGATCGGGCAGGCCGTCCCCAATGAGCTTCGTGCGGATGCGCCCGGCGAGCTCGCCCGCGGCCTTCTTGGTGAAGGTGGTGGCCATCACGCGCTCGGGCGGAGTGTCGGCCGCGATGGCGCGCGCGATCTCCTCGACGAGGTTGTAGGTCTTGCCGGTGCCGGCGGAGGCGATGATCGCGTCGACGCGGCCGAAGGGGGGAGAGGTGCCGGCCATCACGCGCTCCTCACCCGGCAAAGGCACTGAAAATCGCAATAACCGCATTCGGCCTCGCGGACGATGGGCAGGTCCGGCGGGTCGTGCTCGGCGAAGCCCGCGATCCCGCGCGCGACGAGAAACCCGCGCTCGGCGGCGTCGCGCTGCAGGCGATAGGTCTCGCGCATGGCGGCCCATGTGTCGGCGAGCGAGCGCGCGGCTTGGATCTCCAAACCGGAGAGGCCCTGATCCGCGGGCGTCGCGAAGAGGCGCTGGCGCAGGAGGTAATAGCCGGCGCGCGCGCCGGGGCCGCCGTGGAGGGCCGCGTAGGTCGCGAGCTGGATCGCATCGCCCCCCTCGATCTCCTTGCGGCGGCGGGTGGCGCTGCGCGTCCATTTCAGGTCGATGACGACGATGCCCCCGAGCGCATCCCGCGCGACGAGGTCGATGTCGCCGACGACCGGCACGCCGGGCTCCGCAAAAGCCTCGAAGCGCTCCTGCGTCCCGACCACTTCGAGCCGATTGGAGGCCAGGACCCGCGCGAGATCCGCCATCGCTTCTGGCAGGTGGCGGCGGGCGAAGGCGAGATCGATTGCGGCGGCGGGGTGGCGCAGCGGCGCAGCGAGACTATCGATGAGCGCATCGAGCCGGGCGCGCGCCGCCTCGGCCGCGGCATCCGGCTTGGGTGGAGGACCGGGCTGGAAGATCGCGACCGAGAGCGCGTCGGCGAGGTTGCCGATCAGCCGGTTCGCATCCGGGATCGCGCGGGCGCGGCCCGGAGAGAGCTCCGCGACGTGGCGTAGCGCCCACCTGAGCGGGCAGGCGGCGAGCGTCTCGAAGGAGGTCGCCGATTCCTTGCGCTCCGCCAGCCGCCCGATAAAGCCCGCCGGCGTCTGCCACCACACGCGTCCTGCCGGCGGCGCGCCGGGAGCCGCCGCGACGCGGGGGAGTTCGCGCCCGCAAAGCGCCGTCTTCGTCGTCGCGAGCGCGTCCTCCAGCCGCGCACGCGTGCCGAGCCGCTTCGAGGCCGGCTCGATGCGGTGGGCGAGCGGGTGCAGCGCGTCCTCGTCATGCGCGTCGAGGCCGCCGGCGACGAGGAGGATGCGCTCGCGCGCGCACAGGACCGCCCGCTCCCAGGCGGCGCTCGCGGCCGCCGCCGCGCGGGCGGGCGTGTCCGGGTGGATGCGGGAGGCGGCGAGCGCGTCGCGCTCCGCCTTCGTCCAGGGGCTCGACGCTGCCGCGTCTCCGGGCGCGACGAAATTCCACCAGACGAGCGTGTCGACCGGTCCCCAGACGGCGCCGGGATGGGCGACGCAGCGCCAGGGCGCCGCCTCGGCGATCGCCGCCGGATCCGCCTCGCCGGTGTCGAGCGCCTCGTCGACGATGCGCTCGATCAACGTGCGCGGATAATGCGGGCGGCCGAGCGCGACGAGGGCGCGGCGGACGTCCTCGGCGAGGCGGGCGGTGGCGAGGAGGAGCGGGTCCTGCGTCGTCGCATGGCGCGCGAGCGCCCAGGAGGCGGCGGCGTCGCAGATGGCGAGCGCCTGGGCCGCGGGCATGCCGATGGCGGGATCGGCGCAGGCGGGGTCCGCCCAGGCGCGCCAGCGGGCGAGGCGGCGCGCGGCGCGGGCGGCGTCGCCATCGGCGAGCGCATCGGCCTCGATCGCGGCCCAAGCTTTGTCCCACGCCGCGCCGCCCCGCCCCGGAGCCTTTTCCAACGCCTGCGCGAGCCGGCTCGCGGCGCCGCGGCCGATCGGGCCGTTCGGGAAGACGAGGAGCTGGAGCAGAGCATGCGGGTCGAAGGGGGCCCAGGCGACGGCAAAACCGAGATGCAGCACCTGCAGCGTCCCGCGTCGCGGCGAGCGCAGGCTGCGCCCCGCCCGCGGCTGGCCCGCCGCCGCGAGCCCGTGGTCGAGCATGCGGCTGTCGCCGCCCTCCGCAACGAGCGTCGCGCCCGCGCCCTCGGGCGCCGCCTCGACCCATTGCCCGACGAGTTCGGCCGCGAGCGGCGCGCTCGCGCAGGTGGCGAGGCTCACGCTCCCGTCGGCGGCGCCCTCCAGCTTCGCACCGAGGAGCCAACGCTGCAGCCGTCCGAGCGCGGTGCCCTCCGGCGCGGCGGGCGAAAACGCGATCTCCTCGATCGCGACGCCGAGCGCGTCGAGCCGATCGACGAGCCGCAAAAGCCCCGGCGGCAGGTGCGCGCGCCGGTCGACGAGCCGCAAGGTTCCGAGGCGCGCGATGCATGGCGCGTCGATCTCGGCGAGCAGCGCCGCGATCCTGTCCGACAACCCCGGCGGCAGCGCCTCGGCCGCGCGCTCGGCGGCGGCGAGGTCGCGCAGGCGCGGGGCGTCCAGATCGAGATCGGCGCGCCAGCCGGCCTCGACGAGCCCGTCGCGCCATCGCAAGAGCACCCGCGCGGTCGCCCAGGCGTCCTCGCGGAGCGAGCCCGACCAGAACCGCCCCGGACCAGCCTCCTCCAGCGCCCGCTGCCACGCCGCGATCCGCCCCACCGCGCTCGCCGTCGGCGCGGACAGCCCGCACATCGTCTCGAGGATGTCGACGAACCCCGACGGCCCCACCGAAGCCGCGCCGACCGCCCCCACCGCCCCGCCGCACCCGTCGGGCGCGCCGCCGCCGTCGAGATGGAGGCCGAGGACGATCGTCAGGCGCGGGTGAGGCATCGTCTATGACTTCCTTCCGCCGAGCGGCAGCGAATCGCGAGGGGCGTGTCGCGGCGCTCGGTAGACTAAGAGCGCTGTCTGGTTCCCGCAAAGACTCATCGTGGCTCGGAATCGTCCGATATCGCGGATGGCGTGGCTCGGTCGAAGCCGTCCTCCACGTGGCGCGAGACGACATGCGTCGCGCGCAGAGCGGGCTCGCCGAATTCGGCCACGAGGAGGCGCAGGTGACGGCGGCGGGGATGGCGCCTTTTTCGAGGCGATCGTGCGCGATCCGGACGGGTAATCTGGTCGAGATCACGGCGTGAGGGGGAGGGGAGGGGCGGTGGCCGCTGCCACGCCTCGATCATCGGATCGCCCCGTCGGCGGGGCTCGTCATCCGTGCGCCCCTGACTGCGAATAGTCCGAGGAGTACGGCGGCACAGCACAGCCCCAAGCAGAAGCCGGCCCAGATACCGATGGCTTCCAGACCGAAGAGTTCGGCGAGCACGATTCCACCCCCGAGGCCGACGAGCCAATAACAGCCGGAGCTGATCAGCATCGGAGCGACCACGCGGCGAAGGCCGCGCAGCGCGTGGAGGAAGACGACCTGCCACGCATCGAACAGGAAGAAGACGGCAGTCCATCTCAGGAGATCCGCCATCAGCATTCTGGCCTCTTCGCTCGTGGCGGGTCCAGAAAAGATCGACACGATGGCGTGCGGATCGACGACGACCAGGAGACCGAGCCCTGTCGCTCCGGCACCTGCCAGCGTGGCGCCGATCCGGAGCAATCGCATGACCAGAGCGCGCTCGCCTCTAGATCTGGCGGCAGCCAACCTGGCCGACAGAACCTCGCCGAGCGCTGCGCTCGCGGCGTAGTTCAGCTCCATCACCGCGAAGACGAGGGTTCCCGCTGCGAGCCACGTGGTCGAATAGAGGCCGAGAAGAAACAAGACAACCACGAACAAGACACTTTCGAGCATTTGTTGTCCGCCGGCTGCCCAGCCGAGAGCCACGATCTCGCGTGCGCGGACGAGGGCGGGTCCGATGATGGGACCCGCGAATCGAACGAGGCGTTTTTGCAGCACCCAGGCCAGCAGGACCGTAACAGCAACGACGTTGACGCCGACCGTCGCCCAGGCCGCGCCTGAGACACCCAGACCGGCCCACGCCCCAAAGCCGTGGACGAGAAGCACGCTCGCGACGAGATTGCCGAGAACGATGCCGACGGAAATCCAGAAGACGATGCCGGTCCGGCCATGTGCGACCAGCACGTTCTTGAGGGCAGCAAAGATCATCGCGGGGCCGATGGCGAAGGCGAGGACCGTGCCGTAGGCGTCGAAGAGAGCGACGAACCCGTCGGCATAGCCGCTCGCCCCGAGCAGCGGCGGCGTGGCAGCGGCGACCGCGACGCCCGAGATCGCGAAAACCAGAGAAACGCAGAGCGATCCGCGGAGCAGATCGCCGCACCGCTTGGCCGAGAGGTTCTCCGCCATCATCACCGTCGCGACGGAGACGACCGCGAAACCGACCGTCAGGACCGAGAGCAGAACGGTCTTGCCCAGTCCGACTGCTGCCAAGGCGTCCGTCCCGAGCGCGCCCACGACGGCGAGATCGGTGAGACCCACCATCACCTCGGCGAGATAGAAGGCCCATATGGGAGCCGCCTCTCGCAGCATGCCCAGCGTGGTGGAGGGAGAGGATGGACGGTCGGGGTTCTGCATGCGCCACCGAAACTCGCATGGCCACCCGGAGAGCTGATGGCCTCGATCCGCGTCGCGTCGATCCGCGGGGCAGCTTACCGCGAAACGACGGTCGCCGATGGAGAACCGAGGCGCAACCCTAAAACCATGACGGATCGTCGCATCGACCCGGTGATGCGTCGCTGATCGACGCGATGCGCTGTCCCGTTTCGGGCTCGGAGGTGCTCGCGACGACTGCCGCCCTGCCGCCGCCCTGCCCGCTGCGGCGAGGCGTCGACGGTGGTCCGGCCTTGCGCGCCGTGCCGCGCGCCCCTACACGGACGCCTCTCGCGAACGGCAGGGGGCCGATCCATGGCGCAGCACGTCTCGGTCGGCGTCGATTTCGGCACGACGAACACCGTGATCGCGGTCGCGCGCGCGGGCGAGCCGGTGCGCGCGCTGGCTTTCGCGCAGCCCGAGGGGCCGAGCGACGTGTTCCGCTCGGTGCTCGCCTTCGAGAACGTCGCCGCGCGCGGGGCGGCGCGCGTCGTGGCGCATGCGGGCGGGGCGGCGATCCGCGCCTTTCTCGAGACGGCCTTCGAGCTGCGCTTCATCCAGTCCTTCAAGAGCCA
>JARWLF010000559.1:0-28642 GCA_029853055.1 Scenedesmus sp. KT-U
TACAAATGCTTCCAGGTGAACCGCATTGACTTCCAGAACCCCCATGAGAAGCCGGCGTTGTTCTGTCTGGCAGGACTGGAGCTCATGCCGTGAATTGTCAGGTGTTTCAGTGAACGTCATGACGTTGAGAGTTGATCAACTCTTGGTGCTGTAGAATGACGTCAGGGGATGATGTTGTGATGATCCAGCTGTTCCTTGCTATATATGGCTGTAGCTATGGCAGCAGCGGTAGCAGCAGCAGTAACCGACAGAGGGAGAGCTAGCGGCTAGCTATAGGCACAGGGCTGAATGGCTAGCAGCTTCAGGGCTTATTGCAGCATGACACTAAACACCTGTTCAACAGTGGTTTGAAGACAGCAGCAGAAACCTGGCAGATAGCAGATGGATTGGGCAGTATCAACTTCAGCAGCAGCTCTTTTGCTCCAGTCAGATAAATGGTGGCGCTCGTAAGATTTGAGTGATTGGGCAGGACCCTGAAGTGTCGTCTCTCAGACATCTTGAATGTTTCATTTCAAACACCTGGCAGGCTGGCAACAGGCTGCAGGCTGCACAAGCTGACCTTCACCACTGACAAGGTCGACACGTTGATGCTGTAACTGGTCTGAATACTTAGCTCTAGAGTACTCTTTATGCTTGAATACTATCAGATTACTGCACAGTCGTTGGACAAGGTGGTCCAGTTGACTTCGTCATATGAAGGACTCCTCGTCGGACGATGTTGTGGTCTTGGCCCAAGAGAAGAGTGATCTAGGATATGCTGTGCTGGCCTCCAAACTGTCTAGGGTTTGTAATATCAAGCATGTATGTTGTATAAGCAAGATCTTTGTCAGCTTGCAAGCCTGTGCAGCACAAGGCACAGCATGTGGCGGCTTGCCATGATGGCAGCCTGGCCTGATCATCAGGTGGCTCTAGGAATTCATGATGCGTCGTGAGATACAGTCCAGCAACCCTGTACTGTGTCTGTAGTGCCAGCTAGGCTGCATGCTGTGCACACCTTGTGCAATGAGGCTACAGGCTACAAACCATGACTGGCTGCATCTGGATTCAGAGGCCCTGTCCGGGACAGGCTAAGTTGAGCATCTTTGCCAGCTTGGCGGCCAACCAACTGATTTGTTACAGAGCAGCTAGGCTAGGATGGGTCAGCATCAGGACCGTCGGTGCACTGCCATGGTCAGACCGACAAGAAACTTGATATACATGCGTGCGTGCCTGTCACATATGGCAGGTGACACAGCGGTATGTGCAGCTGAGGTACAGCCGACGCATGCTCGGTGTCTGTATATATATGGTGCATAGTAACTGCTGTCGATCCTGTGATGATGTGATCACAAAGTACCCATCAGACATGGCAATACCGCCTGCTATGATGGACACATTTTCAAACTTTCGTACTTGAGCATAGAGGTTGCACGTTCATGCACATTCCTAGTTTGGTGCACGGGTCACGTGTAGAGAGCATAAGACCTAGCCTCGACACCAATGCTGCTGCAGGACACCCTTATCTTTTCACAACAGCCTTTACAGAAGACCACGCATGGCTAAATCATTGACACTCCGCCCTTTGCTCACACAAAGCCATATCGAGGCCCAGTGCATATACGTAAGGTGCTCATAATAGGGGTGAAGTTGAGACACTGTGATACACACTCTCCAAACTATAAGGAACTGTAGCACGCACAAACACAGCAGAAGATGCTGCTGCTGCTGCTGCATATCTGTATGCGAAGTACCCATCTACACCAATGCTTTGACAAGTTCTTCATGTATGCTTTTGGAGTGCTGCTGGACCGGTCTGCATGAGCAGCGGCAAGATCACTCTGAACCAGCTGTACCCACTGCTAATCCTTACTAACTCCATTGCACATGCTGAACTACTGCAGCAGCCTGCTTGTCTAGGCCTTAACTTTCTTCGCACCCCCTTGCTCTACAGCTGCCTGCACCTTGCAATCACCCTTGCTGCCGCTACTCTCCTGTGGCTGCTTATCTGCTGCTGACTGCTGATCAGTGTTGTACACATCAGACAGCGGACGCTTCTTGTTGCCCTCAGCTGCTTCAGGCTCAGCTGCATCAGTGCCATCAGCAGCAGCTGCTGATGGTGCTGCGTCACTGGTTGCAACAGGTACTGGTGCAACACGCTTGCCCTTGCCAATGACCCCCATGTCACTCACTGGACCAGCATTAGCAGGAGCTGGGCCAAAGCCAATGGTCTCTACTGGACCTGCAGCAGCAGCAGCTGCGGCGCCACTACTGCCTGCACCATCTGCACCAGCCTTGTCACCAGGACCTCCTTGACCTGCTGACGCCATCGCAAAGGCCTTTTTGATTGTCTCCTTCATGTCCTCATGAGCATTTACTGCTGCAGACAACTCATCTATCCTGTCGTTCATGCTCTCAATGACGCTGCGAAGGTCTGCGATTTCTTGCTGCAGTCGAGCATCTGCTGCTGCCTCCTCTGCTGTGTTGGTGGTATCCTTGGCATCTGCTGAATCTCCCGGCTTGTAGCTGGTCAGTACTGATGCGAATGCAGCAAAGGCAGCTGCACCTGCAGCATCTGCAGCAGTGCTGCTGGTGCCACCCGCCTTGTTGGCAAGCTGTGAGTTCAGCTCATTGAGCCGGGCCTGTACAGTGGAAAGCAGCAATAGCATGCTTGCAGCTCAGTCAAGTGTAGCACTTCTCTGCCTGACAAGGCAACATCCAGACAAATGCAGAGTGTTGATTGCGTTACTGAATAGACCTGCTACGCACTTATCAAGTACAAGCACAGAACTTCAGACAGCTCTGTGCCTACCTGCAAGTGAGCCTTGGCACTGCGAATAGCTGCCAGTGCTTCCTTGGGTTGCTCTGACAGCTGCAAGGCTGTTGACCGCTTGAACTCCACTTCAGCAGCACGCCGTTTCACAGCTGACAAGCCTCCCTCGACCTGCATGCAAAAATTACAGATTACTTGAGTCATCCCACCACCTAAGGTGTGGGTGGACATTGGGACAGCAGTATAGCAGCACAAACCACCTAGTTGCAGTATGACATTGAATGCTGTCTTGCTGTGCACACTGTGCAAATCCAATCTCAAAAACGACAAGAAGCTGGCCTGAGTTGCTGTCAATAAATGCTAAAAAACACAGTACGCATGGGTGTTACAAGCGATACTGTATGTCCGTTGCTGATCTCCTTGACTTGTCTCACCTTCTCTAGCATCTCCAGAGCAGTGTTGTACTCCTTTACGGCTTCCTCAAACTTCTCCTGCTCAGCCAGGATGTCACCAATGTACATGTAGCAGTCTGCCAGCTTGCTGGCATGTGCTGCAGCACCATCATTGCCAGTGTAGATTAGGCGAGCCATCTCGAGCATCTCCCAGGCCAATGCCATGTCATCATTTTCACCTGGACTCAAAAGCGCAAGCAGCAAGCAGAAGGCTCTGTCAGCGCGACTATAGGCGAGACTCCAAGAATAGAAGTTTTTGTATGGTTGTGGTCAAATCCACCCTACCACGCATCCATGCTTATGAGTGCCGAGTCAATGTCTGCTGTTCAAGGCTGTTGCTTGGTTGGGTAAACATGCACTGCTAGCAGCCAGACGTACCTGTGATCTGAGCACCCTCCTCTGCATCCTCTCCTTCAGCTGGCTCAGCATCACTCTCTAAATCTTCATCATCACTGCCTTCTGCGCCCTCCTCACCGTCATCACCTCCTTCTTCCTCGGCAGCCTGTTCATCCTCCTGCTTATCCCCTGCAGCTGCTGCTTCTTCAGGCACCTCTGCTGCAGGAGCATCTGATGTGCCACCAGCATCGCCTGTGGTAGCTGCTTGTTGATCAGTAGGTGTGGTTGTGCTTGGAGGTTCCTGGACTGCTGGCTCTGCTGCTTGAACTCCTGCAGGGTCAGCTGCTGCTTGGGTTGTAGCTTCTGCAGCAGGCGTGCTGTCAGGTGCCTTGGCAGATGATGTAGCCTTCTGTGCTTCTGCTGCGTCATCTGGCTGCTGATTCACTTCTGCACCATCTGGTTCGGTGTCTTGTGCCTCGTCATCTGCTGCTGCTTCATCACCACTGCCACCAGCACCACCCTCCCCATCTGCAGACAGTATGTGCTTGGCCCGCTCCATGGCTGCACTCTTCATCTGCTCCCCCAAATAGTCAGTGTTGGCCTGCAAGCGTGCGTGACAGGGAGGGTGACAACAGTATATCAAATCATGGGCACAGCACACAACACAGCACGGGGGTGGCATGGAGGTGCAGGGCAAGATTGTACACACAACACGCCTCGATGCTGCGTAGTAGCGTACACGATGCCAATTATACTTTGAACTGATTCTCCATTGCCAAACATGCACGTTGCAACGCAGCATTACGTACAGACGCTTGCACAATCACCATCCCCACCTGTGCCTGTTCAAACAACAGCTGCCCATAGTACAGGTACACGTCTGCACATTCCAAAGCCTTCTCTCCATACGCGTTATTGCGTATCTCCAGCACCTCGCCAAGGAGCTGTATCGCAGACTCTACATCCTTGTCAGGGAGCTCGAGGGCCTGTGGTGAATGCACACGCGTCAGAGGGCCACATATGGTACAGCTGACCATGCTAAGGGTACGTTACTGATTCAACCCGCCTTCTTGTACTTCTCTTCTGCCTCGGCCAGCTGCTCTGCTGAAACGGGAGTCTTTCCTTCCTCTGCGGCCATCTTGCTATGCAACTGCGAGGTATCAAGTGATGATGAAAGTACAATGAAAAAGCGTCTGCGCCCTTGTTTATCAAGGTATGATGATGAGAGTGGAACCCGCCAGAATTTGATTGCTTGTTATTGTGTCGCGCTCTCTGCCGAATGCAACTTGAGCCTGACGAGTGCTGGCACGCTATTTCAGAATGTTGCAGATAGTTGCTTGTCACTTGCTGTCGCAGGCTGCTGTGCCTCCCAGTTGCCACATGCTAGGCTGAACTACAACCGTACAGACGCAGGGGTACCTGCTCTCCCTGAGAAAAGCAGGGGCACACAAGAGCAGCATAGGCTTGTCTGACACTCTGCAAACCTTTCACTGTGACGGAAAAGTACCACTCGCTGACCCTGAGCTGACGTTCTTCTGCTTACCATCACTGTGGCTGGTGATGCAGCATATATATCAGATACTCAGCTTTGGCCCAGCAGCAACGACGCCGACACAAGTTAAGAAGAGTCAAATAACTGCAGGGCCTCTTTGAGGCCCATCAAGCGCACCCTTGACTTCTGGTCCCCACTACCATACCCTATCATAAGCTGTTGTGTCTCCTCCAAGAGCTGCAGCGAAAGGGGAAAGGATATTCTCGTCCATGCAGAAACTCGAGGATGTGTTCCGGATACGAGTGGTATTGGCGCTGAGACAGAGGATATCTCAAATGGTGGATTTGCCTGCAGGCCACCAGAGCATGCAGCACATGACACACGCTGTTTCACTCAGAGGTCTCCTACTCAAAGCAGTCTGAAAAGTTGTCAAAGCAAACAGCATCTTCTGCTTGCTGCTGCAACAACCTGCTGACCTGGTCTCTACCCCTTGCACACGCATCAACAAGTAGTGACTGCAGAAGAGGTTGCCAGTAGCGCCAATAAGGAATACTCCATTGCTATACTAACCTACTTCAGAATGGTGTTTGTGCAAAAGCTGCTCATAGTTGCTCACCTGCATCTTGTAGAAGTAGTTTGTATACGTTCTGTTTACTTCAGTATGCACTATGCCAATGTACTCATCCCCAGTAAGGCTGCCAGTGACTGCAGCAGGCAGCAGTACTGCTTGTGTGTTGCCCTTTGGTCGGGCTGGTAGAGCTCCAAAAACATCGCTGGTTGACTCATGCACCTTGATACAGGTACCGTTAGGGTACGGTTTGATGACAATATGTGGATCAAGACTCTGCATACATATAGGCAACAGCAACACATAAGCAGCAGCTTGTCAAGTGGAGGAATACGTCTTTAGGGCTACTACGCAAACTACATCACCAAACCATTACTACACAGCGGTTGAGCACAGCAAGGCAAGCAAAGAACTGAACAGCTTGCTCTGTTGATGAATCATGTCATGTCGTGGTCATCTGTAACGCAAAGGAGGACCCATTGCAACAGCACAAAATACATCCTGCTAACCAACATCAAAATAACAGAAACATGCACAAGGCACTATACATGCGACACCAAGCATATAGCCCTGATCCGGCTGACCTGAGAAAAGTATACTTCATTGTTGTATATGAAAGCATTCCAGTTCTTCTCCTTATGCAACAAATGGTGATGCTTATGTCTTGACCTCATGTGCTGACTATAACTCTTAGCAGCATGAACTGCATTCCTATACCCCTCATGGTACTGTAGCCTGATCAGCTTTGGCTCCAGCCAAGGATCTGCCTCTCTGCTGTTACTGCCGCTGCTGTCATCCCCACTGCTGTCATCCCCACTGCTATCTTGCTCACTGCTATCACTACTGCTGCTATCTTCTGCGCTGCTGCTGCCGCTGCTGCTGGCCACCTGCTTATAGAGTACCAGTGGCATCATCCAGGGTTGCTGAGCCCAAGGCCCATCACAATATGTCTCAGAGGGTTTAGTGCCACCGGGATGTATAGGCCAGGGTTTACTCATGAACATGATGTATAAACCCTTGCCAGGCCAGACGATCAGCCTGGGATCCTCAGGACCTGGGATAACAGGAGCAGCAGCAGGGGTTGGGTTGGGCTTCTATTTCCTGTAGTTGCGTATTTGCCTGAACTGTGATGTGTATCAGAAGACTGCTTGATGGCTTTGTGTTGCCAGATCGTAAGTTCCATGCTTACAATGAGTAGGAGCAGTTGAGGCATGAGAGTCGTCACTAGCTTACCTAATGACTCAAACCCTGCATTCCACAGGCACTCCTCATCGCTCCAGCTGCGGGGATCAAAGTCATTGCATTTGACAGGCTGCAAGGTGTCACTGTCAACTGAACACAGACTGATCTTGCTCACCCACCAACTAATAAACTTCTTAGCTGCAGGGGAACATCATTGGACACATAAGCAAGCATATGAGAGGGCGATGTCAAGCATCTTCTCTTGCTGACTCTCTTTGTGGCAGTTCAAGCAGCAAGTGAGGTGTCGGGCACTTCAAGTTGACGGTCAATGCAATGTGACAGGTGACACACAACGTGCAGAAACATGCCTGTGTGAGTATGGGCAAGGACAAAAGTGGAGTACCTGGGTCTTCATCCAGCGGGTAGTCCTGCAGCTGTGTGCGCAACGTGAAGTAGAACTGAATCTTTCGCACTGCTGCATATAAGCTTGATCCAAATCTGACAAGAGCTACATTACCATAGTAGTAGCCTTGCTTGTGGGTCACGTTCAAGGGCCGGCCCCTGAACGTGATTGGCACATCTTGCTGCTGCTGCAACACAGATGCATCTGCTCTGCTGAAGTCCATTTCGATGTCATGGATGCCTTGCTGTGTCCAGAAAGGTACTTCGTTGACAACATCTGACATGTCATGTAGCAATGATGACACGTCTGTTTTGTATCGAGGCTCCTGCATGAACTCGTAATCAGAGTTGGCAAGGTTTTTGGCTGTTGCTGTGCTAGTGGGCTACAAGTGCAGAGCTCTTTTCGATCCGCGCTAGGTCACAAAACTTACCGCCCGTATTCAGTTTATAACAGTGACTGCGATGAACACTGTACACACTCGAATTACGCAGTTCGCGGCTCACCAGAGTGGGACTGCCAGTGACGACATGGATCAGCACTCCGCTCAACAAAAGCAGTACGATCAGCATTACAGGAAGTATTTCTGGACTTGAGGGGATGCCCTAGCTCGTTTCCCTCAATGCCATTCTGGCAAAAGAGCTTGGCGCACTCGCCTTCAGCTGGGAACTGAGGGCGTCGCTAGTTGCATACTGGTGTAGTTACTAAAACCATGGTTGTGATCTTGAGTATGAATTCTGCAGGCCCTGCGCTGATCTTCCTTCTGGCGCCACTCGCACTTCGATTCGAGGCAGGAGGCCTCCACCGATGGGAACGTGTGCAAGGCCACCGACTAGACAGCTGCATACAGTACTGTACACTTCACCTGATGGTCATCAATGCGCATGTCACAGCCCACCAATAGGGTATCATACCCTGGGTATGAAAAAGACATAATCGACATGCAAGACAAGTAGCACAGATATAATTTGAAAGAACGCAGATGATGCAACATGGTACCGGCCCTGGTATTTGCAGCATACTTTGCACGTTGCATGTTAACTGCTTTGCTGCCCTCCTGTCTGTTTCACAACAACTCACTGAGCTACACTGAACCCGCCTGCCCAGGGACTCCCAGAATTCCATAAGCCAACAGTAGCACGTGGCCACAAGCACTGCACAACCTTCTATAGCACAAATGGCTGCACACCCCCCTTTTCTCTGTTTCTGCTACTACAAGCATCCCTTGATCAGCAAGAGCTCCGGTTGCTGCATGTGCAAGTCATCAACTACAGTTACATCCCTACCAACAGCAACTTACTGTGTTGAACCAGCAGCTTCCTTTTGAGCTCATATGCCATGCAACTCGCTCACGATGATGTGCATTAGACCCGCACAGCTCATCTGCCACCCAGAACACAGGACATCCAACATGCGAACATGGTGTTCATGAGCACAATGCCAGACTGCTGCACAAGCGAAGGCTCCATCCAGCTTGTACCCTAAGATGCACAGAACACGTTCATCTGACAGGCATGCTTGCTGTTTTGTGATGCAAGGTGCTATACTGCCAAGCAAGCGATGCTGGCAGAGGGCGCTGTTGCAAGACTGCTCATCACTACATGCGCATGCTGCCCTCTGCGACACACACTCAGTCCCAGGGCTGTCCGTTCAAGCCTTGTCGGACTGACTCTGTACAACCAAGCTGCCATTCTGTACAGCACATCACAACATAATCAGGGAAGTGAGGAGGCGACTGAGGTCAACTGTGCCGAAGAGGTGCACCATCAACAGCAGGATCTGCAACACGCACTTTTTGTGCGCCAACTGCAAAGACGTTGCAGCAGTAAATCTATGCTCAACTGCGTAAAGATACACGACCACATGTGCTAGTCCTGATCAGCTGCTGTGCTTTACCCTCTTGCTGCTCAATTTGGCATTGCTTATGCCGAATGGGCAATGACAACCATCTCTATGACCAGATCATCCACCAGGGACGTAGCCCTGAGTACTGCTGCAACGTAGTACACATAGCTGTCTTGATTCCATGTCACTCTGCTATGAACCTAGCCTACCCTGACGTGGCTACTGTGCACTGTTACAGCTACTGCTTTAGTCCATGCGGCCCTTGAGTGTGCGTGCGATGACTTTGTCCTTGGTGATCACGTATACCACTGCCCCCCAGCCTGCTAGTGCATCTCTGTCGATGCCAGACAACAAGCATTGCGAAATCACCTCGAACAGCTCATCTGCTTCTAAGTCTGGTCTCCACATGGATTCACACATACCAAACAAGGACTCGCTGTTTGTGCCTGTGACTATGAAGTCCTTTGCTGTCTCCATTGCTCCTATGGAATCCATGCCACATACGTATGGTTTGCCGTCTGCCTCCAGACCGGCTATTACTGGTGATGCAAAATAGGGGCCAAACCGCTTCTCGTAAAGCATTGCTGATACTAGAGCTGCAAAGGTAGCTGGCTTGATGTCCCGCTCTTCACGTAGCTTGTAAAGGTTATTCCGCATCATAAGACGTTGATGAAGCGTCTGTGTGTCTGTTGCAAGCCCTCCTAGTCCGATAAACAGCTTATCGTGTATCTGATACACCTTCTTGTAGTCTGTGGTCATGGTCTGGAGCTGCACACCAAACCTCAGGTCTGATCCTATAGCTACACAATCTTTGCCTGCCATAGCGATGATGGCCGAGCCATTGTACTCGAAGATGGACATGGTTGCTGATCAATGGGAAGTTGATATGCAATCTGTCTGACGTGAGTAGCTTACGACCGTTGAAGCTATTCCACACAGTACATAAAATGTCAAAAAAGAAGATGGCGAGGCCTGCTAAGCAACCTCTGGCATTACGTGGTCTGGGACCTGCAGGTAATGCCCCCACGGAGCCCTGTCACTCCTAGGCCCCTTGGAACTGGGCTCTTATACAATGTTCTCTGCCAGTAACGTGTTTGTCGATCAGTAGAGAGCTGCTACATGTTCCCTTGCTTCTTGCCCTAATCAGGCTGCGCTTCATGCCAGGTGTACTGCCGTAAGCAGGCCGTGCGAGCTCACCCACTTGACGCCCTAGCTGAACCGTTTTCACACTTACCTGACCATACCCTACTGCGCCGTTGTTGTGCGCAAGTGCTGGCAAGTCAGACGGCTCTGCTGCCATGGCCCTGGAGCTGTGCAAGTAGCACTGTAGCCTTCTACAATTTGCCGGGTGAACTCAACATGGCAGCAGGTGAGCATTACCGGCACGTTTAGACACGTTTCATGTCTGTAAATGAGCTCAGATGGAAGAACCCAAAGCATGGTAGCCATGCTAAAGTTGTTGACTTTGATCAGTGTTGTGTCTCAGTGCCAAGACACACGAGTTGCTCGAGCCTTGCCAGCTGTCCCGACCTCGCAGATAGTCTCAATATACCAGGACTGGAACATGGGAGCAAGCTGCACCATATTCTGCAGGAGCAAGGCGACCTGCAGCAGCTGCCATCATGGCTGCAGGACAGTCCTGCACCCTCCATACCAGACCATCTAGTCAGCCCTATACCATCATGCAAACAGAACACGAGCAAGAATGCGAGTTATCAAGAAGTATTGTTTGACTACAATGACAACTGTGCAGCCAGCGACATGACCCTGCAGGAGCTGTCCATGGCACTTGCTGCCCTGCAGGAAACTTTCCTGCAGCTCAGTCCTGGCAACAGTAGTGATGCTCAAGACACTCCCAGCCCTAGAAAGAGGCTCTGTACACAGTTCAATACTGCAGCTCAAGCAGATATTGGAAACAAAAAGCTGAGTTTGGTAAGTTAGTGCCACATGTCATGATGAAGAAAGGCAGGAGTCGTGTGCTGTCGCAGGAGCATCAGCAACAAGTTGCCTGTGCCCATGCAATAAGGACACACATGCAACATCAGCTCAGCAGAGACTTTACTGCCTTGCAGTTTGTGCTGTATGTGGTATGTTATTACTTCGAACTCTGGCTCCTAGTCAGGATCTGCTGACATGCAGTGTCACGACTGATTTGCTCCTCAAACTGATAGTGTGCTGCTACCCCACTGATTGTGTTGTGGTGTGATTGGTGATGATGTTTCATGTTTGCAGGCTCAACCTCCATTGGGCGCACAACATGTGAACAACCCCTTATGAACATGCTTTGGTGTGTGGTGTTCCCATCCTGCACATGTCTACATTTCAAGAGCAACATCACAGCTGGGGTTGCAATAGATACTGGCACTGTGCACCTGTTGTGGCCAGTGCAAGCCATGCAGGCTTCACAAAACCCATTGCGGATGCACAATGCGTCTGGCTGCTCTGACAGTCAAGATGGCAGGCTGCATGTTGATCTACAGTCAGTCTTGCTGCCTCAGTCATTTCATGTTGCTGGGCCCCTGTCATTCTGTGAACCTTGACCTTGATGCACATACTGCTTCACCCCTATATAGGGCAGAACAGCTGGAGTGGGTTTACTTGCAACCTTTTGTATGCTGGTATCGTCTATCTAAGGTTGGGCACCCTCTATGTGAGAGAAGCCTCGTGTCTCTCGCACTTGTCTCTGTACTGAAAGTTGTTTAGCAGCAGCAGCAGATATATATGTGTACAAAACATGTATGACATGATTTGTCATTTCAAATATCCTGCTGCATGCCATGGCGGCCAGATTCCTTTTCCTTTGTGCATGGCATGCACCCAGGAACAGCATCCGATGATGATCCAGTTGCATGTTGCTGTGAGTGTCTTACCAGCAGCAAGATATCTGAAGGTGACCACCAACTACATGTGCAGACAGGCTACTAGCTTCGACGTGTTGAACAACGTTAGGATATTGTGGACATGGTATGTTTGACGTTCAAGTTGAACATCAGCACACTCCCCATCTTTGTACTTTTGTTACAAACGCATGGCCAGCCGCAATGCATCCTACAGAGGCTTGATATACAGATTGAAGACAAGGACACAAAAGCTTTTCACTCATAGCTTCTAGGATAGCTTAAATATCAGCTGCAGCAGACGTTCAAGCAGAAGCTTCCGACGCTCACTCAACACACGCTGTTGCTCTTGCTGCTGCTGTTGTGTTGCTGCATCGTACTGGGTGACCCACTTGGGCAACCAGCAATCCAGCGGCATGCTGTGCACCTCATAGCCCCAGTCCTCAAGGAGGTACCTCCTGCATAGACTAAACCCTAACAACCTGCCGCTGTTGACAGCCCTGTTACTGCTGGACTCTAACACCACTGCAACACTGCCACTGCTACTACTACTTTTGCTGCTAGATGATTCTGACTTTGTAGGAAAGGGTGCAATCAGCAATGCGACGTCCCCATTAGATAACAGCCGGGTCTGCATTGCTGCTGTAGCCTCCACCCCGGCTGTATGCAGCTCTGAGGCCAACTCCTTGATTGCAATGTACTGCATCTGCTGCTGGATCCAGATTGGTAACACTGCTGCCAACTGCTGCTGGAGGTCAGCTGCTGTAACAGTGCTGCTGGCATGTACTGCTGCTAGCCGCTGTTGTAGAAGCTCAAGCTTCTGTGATGCAGTACTTTGTAGTAGCTGCAGCAGCAATGCTGGCCGAGCTGCTGCTGCTGCTTCCGCTCCAGGTCCTACTAGTACATCAGACAACTGCTGCAGCAACTGTGCAAGGAAACTAGGCTCAATCAGTCGCTGCTTGCTGCCGTGCATTGCCGTCTTGCTCAACGCAGCATGAACAGCAGCATATCGCCTGGTAACCAGCAACTGCCTGCATTGCACTAGCATCAGTACCTCAGCTGATGACTGCTGTTGCTGCTGCTGCTGTTTTACAACTCTGGCATCAAGGACACTAGCTGCCAGACGTCTTATGAAGCTGTTGCTGCTGCTGTTGCTGCTGCTGCTGCCAGCAGCTGGCACTGCTTCATACTGCGCAACTAGAACAGTCCACAAAAGCTTCAGCCGGAGATCATATGGCAGAACCCTGTTCCAGAGCTGCAATGCACTTGGTGGCACTACTGCTCCCGTCTGCTGGAGTGCATTGTCACTCGCTTTAGCCAACCTGACTTGCATTTCAGCTACTGCTGCTGCAACCAGCCGCTGCATTGGCAGACCCAGCAGTACCAATGCATGCACTGCCTTGACCAACTGCTGATGAGTAAGCTGCGGTACAGCAGCTTGCAGTTGCTGAGTCAGCAGCAGCAGCAGCTGCTGATGGGGTTGGTACCTCAAACGAGCAAGTGTGTTGACTGCTTGCAACAGCACAAAAGTATGGTTGCCCCCGGTTGCTGCTGCTGCTGGCGGAGCATGGTATATACTGGCTGTGTTCACCACTTGCTGCTGCTGTTGCTGCTGTAGAAGGTACTGCTGCAGCAGCCTCATGCCATCCTGCACTGACTCTTGTAGCTGAAGGGACAGTACCTTTGACTGATGAGCAGCAGCAGCAGCAGACACAATGCACAGCATGCGCATTGAGTTGGCCACATCTGCAGCTGAAACACCAACGTGCATTGCACCTGTTTGCTGCTGCTGCCAGAGTTCCACTGCTGCCAGCAGCAGCTCTGAGCTTTGCTGAGTGGGAGGTAAATGCACACATGCTGCTGCTAATGCAACCAGCTCCTGAGAGCCCATCCACTGCTGCTGCTGCTGCATGAATGACTTGTTGCTGAATGCAACATGTGGTGCTCCAGGCTTGTGACTCCTAGCACGCATCTGCGTGCCACTGCTGCCAGCAGCAGCAGCAGCACTGCCATACTGTAGGTGCTGATGTACAGCTGAATGCAGCTCATCCATCAAGTGCCAAACCAATGCATTGTAAACCTCCTGCTGCTGCTGCTGCTGCTGTGATGGTGTCGATGAGCACTGGGCACATGTTGCCTGCTGCGGGTGATGGTATAGTTTACCAAGCGAGTGAAGCAGCAGCAGTTGCTGCTGTCCAGTCATGTGCAGCACCTGCCGCTCTGCTGCTGCCAGCAGCGGCAGCAGCAAATTGCTACTTGGGACCACAGCAGCAGTCACGCAGCAATGCAGCAGAGCTGCTACTGCATGACCTGGTAGGTTCCTCAACTGCTGCTGCTGCTGCTGCTGCTGTTCCAGGGCTGACAAGCAAGCAGCAAAGAAATTCTGATCCTTCGCGCAGGATGACATGCGCCATGTTGCTGCTGCCGTCACCGGGACTGCTGCTGCTGCTGCTGGGTCTGCAATAGGTGATGTACAAACAGAAGAATGCAGATGACTGCAGGAGGCAGCAGCAGCAGCAGTGGACAAGCACTCTTCAGTACTACTACTGCTGCTGCTGCTGCTGACACTGGCAAGACTAGATCTACTGCTCAGCTTCATACTGGCCCATGCTGCTGTGACAACCTGTTCAGCTGACAACTGGGGCAGCAGCTGCAGCAGCCTGGATTTGATTAATGTACATATACTGCTGATCATCAACATCTGCTGCTGCTGCTGCTGTGGCAGCAGTCTGGTGAGCACACATAGGAACTGCACCAGGGTGGATGCATTGCAGTGCTGGACCTGCTGTTGCATTTGCTGCAGCAACCAAGTGATGAAGTGCATTCGCCTCTCCTGCTGCTGCTGCTGCTGCTGTGAATGTGTTACAAGTCTATCCAAGCACAACGCAGATCCTGTGTTGCTGATGCTGCTGCTGTCGATGCCGAAACTGCTGCCAGCAGCAGCCCACAACAGCATCACTAGCGGCCTGCCACCTGGATCTGCTGCTAGCTGCTGCCAACTATCATCATGGATCCCTGCTGCTGCTGCTGCTGCAACTTGCGCTGCTGCTGTATCCAAAACCTGATGTGCTGCATGTAGACACTCAGCCTGGATATCAGCTACATGCCCGTTGGCCGCTGGTGCTGCTGCTAGAGCTCTAGGTCCCTGAGCTTCAGCTGTCCTCACTAAACCCCAACTCACTGCAGCCAGCTCATAGGGCTTAAGCAAATGTAACACTTGGTGTAACCGATGAACTAACGCATGAATAACACAGGGTTCTGAAACAACCCTAAGTTGACTAAACCCTACCAGCAGCTCGAACACGTCTCTAGGGTTTAGCAGATGGTTGTTATTTCTGACGTAACATGACGCAGCAGATAACAAGGGTTTGGGTTTCAGCTGCAATCTGGCACAAGCTGATATGAGATTTGATACTTCTTGTGGCTTGTAGTAATGCAGCTGTGCTGCTGCTGCTGCTGTGAAAGTGTCCAGTAGGTTGACCACACTTGAATGGACCTCTCTTGGCAGCAGCTGCTGCCACTGCTGCTGCTGCTGCTGCTGCTGGGTATCAACAGGATCAGATGTTACTAACAGCTTTGCTAAAGCCAAGCACAAGTTGGCAATGCCTTGAGGAGTGAACCTCACCACTTGCTGAGCAGATAAGTCACAAACTTGCTGCAATACCTGCAACGGCAGCAGTAACAACTGCTGCTGCTGCTCGCTATCCACTGCTGCTGCTGCTGCTGGTGATGCAATGCACACATCCAATGCAGCACAGCTCCAGAGCAGCATGCTGAGCTCCTGAGGCGTCCAGGTTCCTAGAAACCCTGACTGACTGCATTCGTGCATCACTGCTGCTACCAATGCAGGTAATTGCTGCTGCCACTGCTGCTGCTGCTGGATTGAATGCACCAACTGCTGCTGCTGCTGCTGTAGTATATGATACTGTGCATTTACCCACAGAAGGGAGCTGAGAGGCTTCCCAGTCAACATATGCACCCAGCCATTATGTAATGCATGTGCTGTTGCATTTATTAGTAATCCAGAACATGCTGGATTACGTAATAGCTGTAATTTGGCGACTGACCAAACACAATGACAAATATCTTCAGGCTCAGCGGTGTCCAGCAGCTGCTGCTGCCGGGCGGCCAATGCAGCAGCAAGATCCTCTACTGCTGCTGATACTGATGCTGCACTGTTTGCTGTTACAGCGAAAATCGACACATCCCGCTGTTGCTGTTGTTGCTGCTGCTGCTGCTGCTGCTGCTGCTGTGCATCAGCTTGCTGAATGACTGGATCTTCACTGCTGCTGCTGCTGCTGCCGCCATGCATCCAAGCCAGAGATGTCAGTATCATGTTGACTTGCCGAGCATTGAATGCTGCTGCCTGCTGCTGTGCCCGCTGCTGCAGTTGCTGGTAGATGTTGCTGCTGAGTGCTGCTGCTCGGCCTTCGCTGCTGTCAAAGCGCAACTGACGAGACAGCTGAGCGAAAGCAAGAGATGTGTTGATCTGCAAACGGCATACAGATGTAACAGACAGCAATAGACTGCTTCACAAACCTTATTGTGCCTGACGTCCAATGTCAGTAGCACTATTTGATATCTAAGCGACACATTTCATAAGTTATTGATTCCTATCTACGACTACGGCTACTCCAGCGAAACACACAGATGCGATGCTACACATGTCAGCCAGCGTACCTCATTGAAACGAGCTAAATGGGCAGCTACAACTGCGAGCACTTGCTTTGTGCTGTCTGCACGTTTGAGCTTTAGGCTGATAGATCGACAGATATCGGTCTCTGATCGCGGCCATGACTGTCTGGATGGTCGCTGCTGAGGTGGTGGTTCCACCAGCTGCTGTAGCTGCTGATGCTGCAGATGTTGCTGCTGTCGTCTACATACTGGAGGGTCCTGTGCATGTGAAGAGCAAGAACGTATGGTATCAAGAACTATATTGTTCAAGAAACAAACTGATATCAAGCTCATTCAGCCCAACAGTGGGCTAGACATGAAAGACGGCACTGCACAACAGTCAGCCAGTCAGGCAGGCTTGGCTTCGCCGGATGGCATGCTGCAGCCCGCATCAGGCAACCGACTACTGTTGTGGCAGTCAAACTTGACAGGATACACTCACCGTTAAGGTCCGTGCGGAGCGATAGGCTGCTGCACCATACGGTGCAGCATTACGGTGGGACCGCCCTTGATGACCAGAGCTGCTGACGGCTCCTGCCGCTGCTTTATGCTCAGCATACGGGGTGCTATACAATGCCGACATTAGATGAGCAGACAAGCCAGCACTGAATCCATCTTTGTCGCAAGAATGGGCCGGCACAGCTACGGAAGCTATTGCAATGACTGTCTATTCAACAACCGATTGTGATGCTGAGATAATCCAACCAACTCCGCAGCAAAAGACCGGCCTGCTCACTCCTGGTGCCTGACTCACTTCACCAGCCACAAGTCGCGACGGACCGCTGGCTGTGCAACTGCTGACCACTCGCGTTTTGTCATGTTTCACTTCACCAGTGCTTGATGTAAGCTTCAATCAATCTCCCCTCAAAAAGTCAGAGCAACGCACAACCACGCAAGCATCGAGAGAGAACCTTCCTGTTTTTTAGCGTACCCTCGAGTGTGCTTAGATGCAGGCCCTCGGGTAGTGTATTCACTTCATAACTACCTGATCGTATGCACCACAGCATGCTTCTAGCTTGATTGACGCTCCCCGTTCGGTTGTAGTAGTTGCAACCTCTACTGCTGCATGCACGCAGGGCATCCACCAGCAAAGCAGCTGCCTTCACAGCACGTGCAGCACCTCAAGTATCATCAAGAGCCGCGTTTACAAAGCCCGCCAGCCGCAGCAACACCGTGAGAACATATAGTCTCTTCGGCAATCTGTTTGGCAAGACACAGACCAAGGAAAGCGAAAGCATGGGATCGTCAGCGTCAAAGGCCGAGGGAGGCAGGCCTGGTTGGACGCCAAACACAGGTGAAAGAATTGTCGCAGCATACAGCGCTCCTGTTGCCCCAGCTTTTGGCAGTTGTATCGCCTGTCTGCAGAGAACTTCGCTTGCAAGGCATGCACGTGTATGTTAGTCATGTCAGGGACTCCTCGTTCTCTCATTATGTGACTCCAATCGTCATACCTGCACTATGCTCATGCAGGGAATGTTGTTGGTCGTAAAGTGTCCCGATCAGGATTTGACGTGACACCTCTCACCCCTGAACAGAAAGCAGCAGAGGCAGCCAAGCTCAACGACTTCCAGAGGTGAGCTACAGTCAGTAACACACCACCAGCAGCAGCAGCAGCAGCGGTGCCAAGTACGTAGGATAGTAGAATACTGTGGCAAGCACATCTTCACTCGTACCAAAGCATGAGTGAGTGCGTCTGTGTTCATGCAACTGAAGTGTCATCAGTCCATGTTCATGCATGCATCAGATACCAAACAGATTCTCGTTTATACCACGCATCTTCAGCAACACAGCACTCTTTGTAAAAAAACCGAACACGTGTTATATGTGTGTTACTTGTGTTATTCAGGTATGTTACATTGGAGCAGGGTACAGAGCGTGCATTCTCGGGTACCACAGTAGACGGCACTAACTGGGACAACAAGCAGAAGGGCACGTATGTCAGCGCAATAGGAGGACTACCGCTATTCACTTCAGACACAAAGTTCAACAGCGGAACAGGTAAAATGGTTGCTGCTGCTGCTAGTGGCCTGCCACTGCTGCTTTTGCTGTACTTCTATCATATGCTGGGTATATGTCTGAACACTGTGCTGATGCATATAGTATGTCTGACATCGCACCACTGTTTTGTTATTGCTTGCCAAAGTCTGTTGTACGTATATGAAAAACTTTTATGTGTGTTGTTGTAGGTTGGCCCAGCTTCTACGCTCCAATAGACAATGATCACGTTATTGAAGTGGTGGATAAAAGCATTCCTTGGATGCCTAGAGTAGAGGTAGGTGATAGCACATACACATGTATATCACTTCTGCCAGCTTCACAGTAAAGAGGATTATTGCTGCAGTGCATTACTGGCGTGAAAGAAGGCAAGTTGTATGACTTCGGCACCCACTCTTGAACTGCTTTCAATGGCGCTCATCTTGTATTCGAAACAATATACCAGAAGTCAGCAAGATGCAACAGGGGCCAGGATCAAGCATATGGCTGACTTCTGGTATGCTATTGTTCTGCTGTTGTTCTGCAGGTGATTGATGCCAAGTCTGGAGCCCATCTAGGACATGTCTTCGATGACGGTGAGCAGCAGCAGCAGCAGCAGCTTCTCTGCCTGGACCCTATTTTACATACCAAGTCGTTATCACATGTAACAGCAGGCTTACTGGCACATGCCACAGGGTCCCATCAGTTATGGCAGCGGTCTGGCAAGGTCGGTTGAGCAGCACTCGCTGCTCTGTTGCATCTACTTGTGGCTTGGTGTCCATGATGGTCTTGCTGCTCTCACTACAGGTCCCCGGCCCACTGGCAAGCGCTACTGCATCAATGCTGCTGCTCTGAAGTTTGTCCCCGAGGGAGAGCCACTGCCCAACAAGGTGGAACAGTGAGGAGACTTGAGATAGAGATGCGCAGTGGAACTTTGACAACAGAGGAGGGCATTGTGTTTTTGCTGTGATAGCAATCCCGCTGTAGCAAGTTGCGTTGCCACTACGGTAGTTTGCAGTGTTATGTATGGAGACTGCTGCACTAAGCCACAAGTGCATTCTGCGCAGATCTTGGTGTTAAACGTGAAGCAGGCTGTTGAGACCGTAATTTGATTGCAGATACCAGCTCATGCAGCACAATTGTTGATGCAATGATTGGCAGTATATCTGAGCAATACTGTTCAAACACTATATTCCATAACAACATGCCTTTTGTACTCATGCCAGCGTCCATTTGCCAAGTGTGGTAAAGGTTGTAACAACTATAAAATGGGGATTATCATATAAAGTATTCATCAGCCATAGCAATACAACCATCGGCCCCGCACCCCATTCAAGAAGCGGACAATACATGCACTGCATGTATTGCTTCCAGCATTATGCTCATGAAAGTTTCTAACCCTCCATGCATGCTTAAAATACCGTATTTGCAATAGTAGCCAATACTGTTATAGAACCCCAATAATCATCAGAAACAACATGAGCAACCCGCTTTCGAGCATCACTAACAGCCAAAAATGCATTCAAATTGGCACTACAGTCATCTATCATCCTGATGTCATCATACATCCTCTCACGCAATGTGGGAGTCCTACTACACTCACAAACAAAATGCGGCAAAGATGCAATGGGGATTATTGTCGTCCCAAAAGGCTTCAAACCACATCTACATATGTCTGAAACATGGATTATTTCCGCAAAGCCCTTGCACAAGGCAGCTGGATCATCTGAAAGGCTTACACCGTGGCAAGTACAGTAGGAGCCAACAAGTCGCTCATGGGGGTCTCAAAAGACCGTCTGCCACACAGGCTGCACAAACAAACCAGCCGGGTTCTTGTGAAGTGTTCTGACACAAATTCAACGCCATCATCATCAACATAATCGCTAGAGTGAAAGTAGATGAATCTGGTTCATGCAACGCAACGGTATGCGACAAAACATCATGGTTCATGACTCATGACTGCATAGTATGACTGCTGCTTCTAACAGTGATCAGGACCGTCAACAACGGCAACTTCATGACCACACCTGAGCAACCAACATGAGTCACCAACATGAGTGTAGGTAAAGCCGCAACCAATTAGCTGGTTGTGAAATGAAAATAGGCTCGTGCAACATTAGGTTGTGGCATGAATGTACGCCAAGTTGAACAACTTCACCACATCGGCCACCAAAGCAGCACACTGAGAAGCTACCCATCTGCCACAGCAATATCGCCATCCGGTCATCCAGAGTGGCTGATATGTGGCCGTCAGGAACAGTGTGAAGAACATCTTTTAGTAGTACTCAAACAAGTCTCTGTGCAGCAGACCTTATGCAATGCGGTGTGTCGAGCATACAATCTCAACCTTGAAATCAACTATATAGCTCATGACATTCCAGAGAAAGATTCTAGCTTGATCTACAAGTGTACCAACTAAGCATAGCATCACACAACAACATGTGACATGCTGACATGGAAGCTGTCATCAACATCACGTCAGACTGTTGCTATTGGCCACACAACATACCCTTATCTGGTACTGCTGGTCCAGATATTGCTCTGATCTCAAAATCATTGTATTGAATACAACCCATCAACCTACAACACACGCTGTCATTGCTGGAACAGTGCTGTCCAACGATCCTCACTGCTTATTATAAATTACCCATCAGCCATAGCAGTACTGCCATCTGTACTTTTCATACTCCTCATTGCTATTGCAACTTGTAACAAGACCGTCTAGGCTAGTGACCTGACAACTACTAGTCTAGGCTAGTAGCCTAGCCGGGCTGGCACCATTGCCCAAAAAGCATCACGTGCTTCTGGTCCAACATTATAAAAACTTTTGAGCACAGACAGTTTGCTGAGGCCTGTCAGCAATTGCAAACCCCGTTCAGCATCTTTGGTTTCAAAAGTTCCCAAGCGAAGATGCTCCAAGCTCTTCAGCCGCCCAATGACTGGAAGTGCATAGTTGCTTAAACCGCCAGATTCCACGAAGTGTAGTGTGCTGAATGCTTCAAGTCGCTCATGAATGGACAGGGTCTGTAGCCTTGTAAGGCTGAGGGCCAGCAAGCAGATTGTGGTTGCGGCTATGTGAGGACCTGCAGCTGCATACTTCAAATGTAGCCCGCTGAGTGCAACCAGTGTACTGAGATGTTGCGCATCTTGCTGTGCAAACATATCTGGCCGATCAACGGACAACTCCAGGCTCTCAAGTCCTCTCAGAGCTGTCAACTGCTCGCAGATTGCCAGACCTGCAGGTGCAAAAAGTGCACTGACATACCTAACTGTCAACACAAGCTTGGTCAGCCTGGTCACTGCAGCTACATGCTGCATCAACTGCTGAAGTGCAGTCGCAGTGCTTGACGCAGCCTCTATCTGCAGGCACGAGAGTGGTGTCTTGTGCCACACAGCAGCAACCTCTAGTAGGCCATTGTGAGGAGGGCCTTCATTTATCTGGTCATACCTAAGATCCAGTAACAACTGCTTCAGCTGAGTAAGGTGACACATTGACATGAGGTGGTGGGCCCTGCAACTATCCTGCAACCCCCACAGCTGTATCAAGGTCACCTGGTGCAAGCTAGCTAACCCTACTAACCCCTGCTCTGGCCACCTGGCAACTGTCTCTAGTGATAGTAGGTTTGCTGGCACTGAAGATCCTTCTGCTATGGGTACGCTAGGGCCCGGCGTAATCCTCCGAGATCTTAGCTGCAATTGTGTGAGACATGTCAGGCGCTGCAGGTCTACAAAAACAGCATTGAGAGGAGCTCCGGTTTCAGCATCTACCCGGTTGCTGAGTTGCAGGTGCTGCAAGCTGGCGGGTAGCACCCGCATGTCACTGCCAGGTGGTGGATTAATGATGCGAAGCTGTGTCAGCTGCGGTAGCCTGCCAACACCTTGCAAGAAGCTAGTGGCTGCATCTGTCCCAACTCCTCTCAGGCACACATGCATTGACCGTAGATTGGACAATTTCTCCAGGCTGAGGGACCATCTGCTGCTGGTCAACTTCAGCAACTTCAGCTTAGTCAGAGTTGCTGCTGGTAGTGCTGCAAGCGAGCTCTCTGTAAGGGAGGCTGAAGTGGTATAGGATATCAGACGCAATGGCGCACTTGACATCCAAGAAGCCGAAGCTGCAGCAACTTGTAGGCCAAAAGCCACAAGCTCGTTGGCAGCTTCCAGAAGAGCTGCTGCCTCCTGTGTCTCTGTAGAAGCTGCTGAACATCCAGCTTGCCAATCAAACCAGGGTGCTTGGCTATCCACCCTGCAAAGCCGGTGATCATGCTAAGATTGATTGCAGATACATTTCTTGTGTATCGGATGTCAGTCTTGCTTGCTGCTGACTGCTGCACGGCAGTCTTCCATGCCTTGGACACTTGCAGCAGTGTGCATACACTGCGCTGATCGGCTGCTACTGCAGTATGATGTAGGGCCACTGACAAGCCTTTCAGGACGTTCTGAGGTTCGTGGACAGTTGTGCATGCACTGCTAGTTGACTATGCTATATAGGCACTTGCCAAGTCCGAGGCTGCAATTCGTCAGTGACCGTCACATGTGACATGTGCTGTACAGCAGAAACTCCGAGAATATATATGGCAGTGCCATCTCCCAGACACTCTGCTGAACTGAGTGCATACCTCTCGCTCCTGCTGTGCAGACACCAAGTCCAAGTCGGCCATGTCAACGAAGATCTCAGACAAGAGTCTCAGTCGGTGATTGCTGATCAATCTGATTGCTCCGGGAAAGCAAGCTTCAAGCAGCACCGTACAGCGTCTGAGAGTGGCTCTCGCTTGGGCGTTGCAGACTGGACTTATCGGTAATCACGTACATCGAGAACGCGTGTTTTCTGTATGCCGTTTGCGGTCAGAATGCAAGGGAATTCCGAAAGGCCACAGAGGGTAGAATCACGAAAGCAGTGAGTGCAAGTGCTTGTTGATTGGGAATGCACCCGTTGCAGGCGTCTGCTTAGTTGCCACTCCTCGGACCCCTTCGCTGGCACCTTCTGAATTCCAACCAGACACTTTGTTCACTTGTGTGTGAAGAGCTGAATTGACCGTGGGCATTACCTTGGTCGCACGGACAAGGTTCTGAGCCCCAGCCCGTCGATGGACCGGACGTCGATGAATGGTGACATCCCACGTCGCTACGCACCGGAGGCACTCAGTGTCCAGACATTCTGATTTCAACAGCTGGCTCATGCGGGCGACCGTACACTTTGTCCAACCAGACCTTTTGATTAGGTATCTTTTGTACGTCCGCAGGCGATGCGCAACTCCCAACTTGGGCTGAAGAGACAAGCACTACAACGTCAAAGAATGTCGGCCACATCCAAAGTTCATCTAGAAACACATAAGGCATGTCGACAGCTGTGCCACTCAGCCAGCTTGGTGAACGGTGTAAGGAGCCTAAAACTGTCACATACAGGTACGTGTTGTGATGACCACTGCAGTGGGTCAGCTGACCCGACCAAGACCAGACCTGACACACAATGCATTCTCTCTCGTACAGAGATGGCCACACAGAAGCCACGATCTTGTCTTGCAGTCAACCAACCACCAACAGTACGACTGGGTGATTGTTTGCTGCTGCCTGCATGCTTTCGTGTCACACTCAAGATTTGAAACTGACAGCTGTATGGGTGCTATAAAGGCAGCAATGCGATCACACAGCAAGAAGCAATATCCATATGAGCAGCAACAAACAGAGACACTACTATCCTGCTAGTCTTCCATTTCATCTGCTGCTGTGTGTGCTGCTGCTGCCGGCTTCTTGGCTACCTTGAGCTTCTTCTGCTTTGGATTCTTGCGCTTCATACTGCTCTTTGACACTTCTGCCATCTGCTCATCCTGCTCGCCATGTGCCAGTGCTACTTTCTCTGCTACTCGCTCCTTGTGAGCTTGCTTTCTGATGCTTTTCTTTGTACGGGATCCGCTCTGGTTCTTCTTGGCTATTTTGTGCTTCTGCAGAAGGCAAAGGCAGTAAAGGCTGCATCAGTATACTGTACAATATGCCTGTTGAGAGCCAACTGCTACTGATAGCATGACGTACATGTATGTCCCGCTGACGCCACCATAGAGAGGCTGATTGTGATGTGACGCTGCTGCAAATAAGCGCGCACAGTATTACTGCAGATGACTGCATATCTGCTTAGACTTTTATACTAGAAGCAAGGTCCGGAGGTCTGATGTTAAGCTCAATGATGACATGGTGTATGCATGCTTGCATGATTTCAGAAGGTCTTGCAACAACCATTTTGCTGGTACATTGCGAGCTGGTGCGGTTTTGTTCTACTGTGGTCAGATGTGCTGCTGCACATGGATGTGCAGTCGCAGCTACTGTGGTGTGCAGGTGCTGCTCACCTCAGCCAGCTGCAAGGTCTTCCGCTTGACTCTAGCTTTCTGCTTCTTGGCCTTATTGAAATTGATGTTCTTCTTGTTGAACACCATTGCAGCAGCTGCTCACTACTAGTCTATGATGAACTCAGCAGGGGTGGCTTACAACCAACCAGCTAGCTCCACATAAGCCTAGTCGACATGATGAATATACAGGGGTAGCGTGAGGCAGTATGATCACAGACAGAGAGAGCGGAACCAGACAGCAGGCGCCGTATCTTTCGGAACTGTCTATACTAGCAACGCGTATCAAGCTCACTGCTGTACAGTATGAATCGACACAACAGTCCTCGTTCATACTGCCTTGATGATGCACAGAGCACAAGAGAGGTCAAGTTGCATGGTCACACAGTAACACCGGGCCAGGTCACACTTTGCTACAAACAAGACACCCCAACATCTAGCTCCCAACAGCTGCTGCGCAACGCAGGTCACCTCTAAAAGCAGCTCACACATTCACAGACTTTACAGACATCAGTCATCTGCTGAGGTATGCAGCGCGGTGCACTTGCTGATCTTCATATACCAGCTGCAGCTGCTGCAGGCTGCCCATGCAACTTATAAGCTGTTTGTACAACAGCCGCGTGCACGGCTCTCATATACTCTTGATGTGTACAAGCCCTCCAGAGACGGGCATGATACAGTGAACAACATCGTTGGGAGCACCATCCCCAAAATACATCATTGCAACAGGAAGATATACCGCATGCATGCCGGCGCCAGAAAGACCGGCTTGCACAACCATTGGTCCAAATCAGAAAGGCCTGCTGTTGTTGACGTCCACTTTTCATAGCAATTAAAGCCAATCAGCAAGTTTGTATCAAGCCATCAAATCATGCCGCTTCATACACCACAGCAGTCCTGTAATCCGTCAGCTAGTTATACGCTGACACTCTCTGCGGTCTGCTGCGAACGCTGTTCAGTACATCGTCTCTGCTTGCTTCAGGGAACACATAACTCAATATGTCCGTCAGCATCACCTCATCCTCTGCTTTTACTGCTTCACCGTCACTCAATCCTGCAACAACCAACAGCAGCAGCAAGCACCATGTGTGTCAATGCCACCAGGGTAAACTTCAAATGACCATCAGACAGCAGATCAGAGCGATAGAAAATTGACGTCCCTAAGCCACCGGCCATACACATTTGTACTTGCTGATAACTGAGGAATCACACTCTTAACATGTGTGCTTACCTAGACACAGGATTGCTACTGCATCTACAGCCAGGCTGACTGCATCTGCTAACTTGCCCTTGGGTCGCTGCATCATCCGGTACTTGGCCAGTGTTGCATCACGAGCATTCTCAAACCTGTCCATCTCTATCTCAATGTCTTGCCTGCAGCATGGGAAGATGCACACATACACTGTGATAGCCAGCTAGCCAGCCAGATGTGCAGTAGGAATGCTACTGTGTAGGACACTCTGTGGTGCTGCAGTAGCTAGCCGGTGGCAAGCCCCACACCAGAGAAGGCTTGGTTCCCTTGCTTCCCTTGGCAGCTCTCAACTTTTGGCAGTGGTGTGACTGCCTGATCAAGAGATGTAGTTCTCACACACGACAGACTCCAGCTTTTGTTGTGTTTACACAAGTTGAGCTGCTGTGTGCTGCAGACAGTCTGGTTGACACTTTGGTTGACAGTTCAGTTGACTACTCACGTTACTCGTAACCTCTTGGCTGCTAGGATGACATTCTTAGCTGGTACAAGTCCGTTGCCGTGCTTGGCCATCCACAACACAAGGTATAACCAGCGACTTTGGCCCAACTGCAGAAGCAAGGACACATCAAGTGCATCAGACTCAAGCTCCTTCACCAGTAGTCAGCAGATCATGAACACCAAACCAAGTGCAGTTGGCTTATCTTTGCAAGGACCTTGAGACCATGAAGCTGCAGAGCTGACATACCAGCTGCTGCACTTGATCTTGAGGCATTTCACGGCAGCACTCAACGTACCTTTCCGTATCGTCGTTCCATCTCTACTACTGCTTCACGGACGTTGGTTCCTGCCGTGTCGAATGCTGATCGACAGAACTCAGGGTATGACTGCAGGGTGTTGTCATCGCAGCAAGTATGCAGCAGTGGTTGCAGCAGCCTCAGTAACGATATTCATAATTCTGTTGCTATCAGCTAAGCAGAGATGCTGCTTGTATATACGCTGTCTGCAGGCTCTGCGTAGATGGCAGCAACTCCCTGCTGCTCTGCGACTGTGCAAGGATACCTGCTGATGCTGTGCAGCAAGCAGAGACAATCAACATGTTGCTGGTTTGGCTATACTCCTGCAGCAGGCCTCCGGGGAATCCATGCTCATGAATCAAAGCATGTTCTAAAGGCAAGGGGACTCGCACAGCTGTACTTGTTCTTGCAGCAACCTGCTGCCTTGTCCATGGCTTGCTGCAGGCTCACCAATTCATCGAAGCCGCCTCCTGGTGCTGACAGACGAGACACAAGACCAACGATAGGCAGAGCGCCTTGTATTTTCTTTGCTATACGTTTGACATCTGCGAAAACATCCCTGCAGACAAACACCACGTCAAGCAGCTGATGCTATTGATGCACTGAATGTTGATGAGGGCCGATGAGGGGCAAGGAGCAAAAACTTCGCATTCACTGCTATTGATAGTGATGATTATATTCACATTGAGTTGCTAGCATCTTCTTGGTCATGCGGTTGCTTGTGCATCAACAGATGCATGCATGCTGCTGAACGCCTTGCAGACACATGATGCAGCACGTTTGCATAGCCGCAGTGCCAATTGCCTCACCCGCTTTCATTCTGTGCTGCACAGCTGACTATCAACCTCCTATGACTCCGGCTGGCTGACAGTGGCACGCATGGAACTGCTCGATGACTGCTGCAGGGCAAGTCCAGCTGCTGCTGGAGAGCTGTGTGATGTGGCTGCAGGAACATGGCAATGCGCATGAATTCAAAGC
Organism: Scenedesmus sp. KT-U; assembly: GCA_029853055.1. Classification (NCBI taxonomy): domain Eukaryota; kingdom Viridiplantae; phylum Chlorophyta; class Chlorophyceae; order Sphaeropleales; family Scenedesmaceae; genus Scenedesmus; species Scenedesmus sp. KT-U. The sequence continues at coordinate 27,809 of JARWLF010000559.1, forward strand.
ACCTTTCCGAACGTACTATGATATTGATATCCAAGCTTGCTCAACTGGTGAGCTTCCGAGCGGAGTGGGAAAGATATGCACAAGTCGCGCGGAGCGATCTCAGCGTTGATGCAGAGATAACGTTAAGTGTCGTTTGTTCACGAAGTGCATGATCGTGCGCGGCAATCTTGTTGTGTTTGGACGATCTGTCATATGCCTGTTAGCTACAGTACGATTGCGCGGGTGTCAGCTTTTGTCCGAGGGGCATGAGAAGGCTCAAGCAGCAATCCCAACACAGCAGATGATTTAAGATTGTATTATGGAAATTGCACAGGAAGGTAAACCCTGACATTTGCCTGACGTACCACACACCAGCCCACACTCAGACTCAGCCTGTGATGCATATTGGGTCCCAAATGGCGCGCGAAGCTTCAAGTATGCTGGTACACGTCATGCAGAAGTGGCTCAATGTGTCTGTCTGAAACTTGTACAGTAGGTCGGATATACATGCTGGCAATTGACACAGGCTGTGCAGAATCTCAACGATCGATCAACAACTCGTCTGCACGCTGTTGCACATAGGTTTGACTAGTATGTATGGGTTTGCGTGTGATTTATGTCATCGTCCCGAGATGGGGTGTGGAACACCTGCGTACGTGGCACTGGACTGGCTGGTGCCGTACGGGCCGGCGCCTGGTGTCGGCAAGGTTTCTGTGTATGCGCAGCACGGCGTGATTGTGCCACAAGGCAAAATGGTATCTGATCCCTCAGCGTTATGTGAGCTTCACGGATACCTCCGGGGCGTCTCCGCCTTATGGGAGTCCGGGCCGGTCTCAGGGAGCCCCAGCGGGGTTT
>JARWLF010000560.1:0-14885 GCA_029853055.1 Scenedesmus sp. KT-U
CACAGAGGCAACACACAACCTGCACACACATGCCTCAACCGATCTGGTTTACAGACACCGTGTTTATCTCTTCTTCTTGCTGCTTTTCTTTGCTTTACTCTGCCCAGTCTTCCTTGTTGCTGCTAGCTGCTGAGTTTGACTAGCTGGTGGTTTTCGCTGCAGTCCTGTACACAACCACAGCTGAAACACCCACTTCTCACAACCCTCTGCAGCATCCTCAGCAGTGTGGAGTGTCCTGCAAGAAAGAAGACGCCCACAGTGTCAACCAAACAGCCACAACCAACACTGTGACAGCTATCCGTACACCTTGAACTGATGGGTAGCTTAACCATATCAATACAGATAGCTATCATAAGCTACTGTTGCAGACACAGCCCACATGCTTCAAGCAGCGGAGCGCATCGTATGTATCGGAGTCATCACACAGACAGGACATAGTGCAGATCACTGGTGCGCAGTACGGTTCTCTCCTGCATATCTGCATTAGCAGATCAGCCAGGTGATGTGGCGTGTAAGCAGCGGAAACACAATATGTTTGTATGAAGATTCATGTGATAGGGACAGCCTACCTTGCATCTGATCGACCACCACTGAAAGATGGAAAGAACAGCAACGCCTTGCCTTTCTGCGGTTGCACACCAAACTGTAAATGGTCAAACTTTGTGGCACCGCCTTGTGGCACATCATTCAGGTATACTAGCAGTGTTGCGCGCCGCTGGTAACCCTTCTCTAGAGCTATCTGTGCAGGAAAGCCATCCTCATGGGAGAGAAAGTGCTGGCCTGCAGGGCAAGCAAGGCATGCAGCAATCGGCTGTGTGAGGTACTGCACCCGACAAAACGGCAAATCTGGGCTGAACCACACTGGTACCACTTCAAATGATGTAACATTACACTCATCCATAGTAGATGCATCACTTGCGGTTGTTGCTATCCTGGGCGAGCGGGATACTGCATGGGAGCCCACCAGTGCAGTCTTGTGCACATGCCATCCTTGGGCCTGCACACTATGTGCAAGACCTAGCTTGCTGCTAGTAGCCATGTGTCAATTCGCTCCGTATGCTTGCTTCAAAATGGCACATCTACAGTGTCATGTGACAGGACCCATGCTAGGTGCAGCGTCCGTGCTTACCAGGCAGGTAGTGAGCTATCTGCGGCAATTCTGGTGCCAGCTGCAATGGCCCGCTCGGCTTGGCAAACTGCATGTTCTGTATCGCACTTTTATCTAGTTTATCACCTAACAGGCCAACAGCAGCATCTAGAAGCTGCTGTAATGGCTGCTTGAGGCTTTGACAGCCGCTCAGGACGTCTTTGGTGATGGCTAGTGTGCTGCTGGTGCGAATGTCGTCCTTGAGGTCACCTGTACCTCCGATGCCGGACTGTTTCATGCGCCCTGAGGACTTTGCTGCCTCTATAAGTGCATCACAGACTTCTGATGCAAGAAAGTGCTCTACTGTAACCACTGGAGGGTCAATGTTCTGTACCCTAAGGCCAGGGTGCTGCAGATTGACTGACAGGAAACCCTGCATGAACACAAGCAGCGAAGGAAGCATTGCAGCACCGAGGCAAAGATGGTTGCTTGTTGTTGTCACCTGCTCGGGGTGTGTGTGGTAGTGCAACTGACAGAGATCCTTGCATGAATTGCAGGCCCTGAGGGTCATGCAAGCAAACTTGACTACTCTATGCCTGCCGGACCAGTAGTGAAGGGCATCCTACGTTCCACAAACGGACTTAAAAGCAGACTTGATAGGTACGAAGTTTGCCGAGGCTGCGGTGCGTCACATCAGTACCTTTTCCAACATCTCTGCAAAAGCAGCAATGTTTTGAGGGTCCTGAGTACTTGGGTCCAGACCACCAGACTCAAGCAGCTGCGGGCTGATGCGTACAATCTCTGTTGGCGGCCCAGCCGATGGATTGGCGCCTGGAGGTGCTGTGGCTACTGCTGATATGCGGAAGGCATGGCGATGCCTGCTGCTTTGACACCCTGGGCGGGCTGACCTCTGTGTGAACTGAGACACCAGCGCCATCTGATGCACTGCAGACTTACTGTCTCATCATGCAGGTGCCAGGTGAGGGTTACACGAGTCTGCGCTGAGTTTGGCAATGCTGACGGATGGTATCTCGGAACCAAACTTGTGTTGCAGCACGATTTACAGGTTCATTGGCGACGACGACTCTGCGATGCGGTTATGAATGTACGACTTCCTTGTAACGCACCCGCACTGCCATGCCCGGATGGTGCGGGACCCAAGAGACACCTGTTTGACTGCAGGCGCTAGCCTGGTAAGCTGCGCAGGCTGTACCCTGATAGCAACAGACCGTGCCTCGGCACACACCAAAAAAATGAACTGCTAGTCCTGGTCAGTAAATGGTCCTTTTTTCACAAGCTATCTCTGCTAAGCACCAGTGGAGATACAAGACTGGACTGCAGCAGCTGTTGCACACACTGTTGTGCATGGATGGCATGCACTGTAGCATCAGCATACACAACTGCATCGCAAACCTTGCACAACACATCATTCAGGCACTACTTGGTGCTGCTAGTGGCTTGGGTGCTGACCGTTTCCTCCTAGCCCACCTCACACCAGGCACTGCCGCTTCACTGCTGCTACTGCCGCCTTCTGCTACCTGCTGCTGCTGCATCATAGCTGCTGGTCCTGCTGCACTAGCTGCTGCCGCTGCTTCAGCCGCTGCTGCATCTGCCGCAATAGCTGCTTTGTATGCTGCACTAGGTTCCCATACATCGTCATCTGTTGCTACTTCACCCATCCGCCTGCCAGTGCCAACTTTAGTGATCGGCCCCAGCTCATTGATCTGTACATCTGCACCACCCAGCTTTCTCAACCACACTTGAATCAGTGTAGTCATGACAGTATTGCTCAGATAGTACAGCCCAAGCCCACTGGGTACGTTCAATGCAAACCAACCCACCATAAGCGGCAAGAACGTGTACAGCGCCCGCTGCGTATTGGCATTCTCTGCATTGGGGTCTATAGGGGGACTGATAACGCTGCTGCTGATGTACTGGCAAAGGATTAGCAGCAGCGGCAGTACAAGGTAGGGCTTTGCTGCGTCCCAGCCTATGGGTGGTGCCCCATCTATCAAGGGAAGCAGCCATTCTGTGCCTCTGGCAGTGATAGATGTGGGTCCTGCTAGTGAGGGGATCCAGTAGAAGCCTTGTGTGTCTAGTAAGCCCTCGGTTGCAACGTTTGTGAGGGACCGGTACAGCCCAATGAAGATTGGGATAGTTGCCAGAGAGGGCAAGCAACCTGTACGTGACACAAACACACGCCAGCAAACAGCAGTTGAGCGATGCGTCAAAGTGGTTGCAGGATCTGCTAGGTAGGCAAATAAGCAACGGAGCATGCTAGAGGATGTAAATGTCCGGATAAGCTGCAGCGCATGATACCTGCTAGAGGGTTGACTCCTGCTTGCTGATAGAGGAAGTCTGTTTCTCGTTTGATCTTCTTCTGATCATCACCATAGCGTGCCTTGATCATGTCTATGCGCGGCTTGAGTGATTGAACTGCCATTGAGGATTCCACCTGTGGGGTGGCAGATGACAGACGTGTTAGCGGGATTGCTTGCGGCGCCTAGACAAACACAGCTACAAGCAGGCTAGTAGGATATCCATGCTGCCCTCACCTGCTGCTTGGTAAGGGGCAACGTCACCAGTTTTACGATTGCTGTCAAAATGATGATTGAGTATCCGTAGCTGTATGGTACATGAAGCCTGTCAAGCTGTTCCTGAATGGACTTCAACACTGTCTCCAGCGAGTTTGTCAGGGGTGCCAGAAATCCAGCTTTACTGCTGCTGTCGGTTGCTGTAGCTACTGCTGCGTCTGCTAGGTCAAATGCGGCTTGAACATGTGCATGGAGGTCGTGAGCAACATCTCCAACTGGCAAAGCATTCACCATGCTTGGTACACGCAGCCTACACGAACATCTAGGGTTATAGGATGCTGGCAAGCCATGTTTGGGCAAGATGCAGCTGGCCGTCATTTGGCCGTTTCGATTCAAGATCTGCATCTTAAAAACTGCAGTGGTTTGCAAATTGAGTGCAGGCACAAACGCCAAGCTGAAACAGCCACGGTGACGTTCGCAAGGACCGTTCTTGACTAGTTACAACGCGTGCGAAGTTTGCATCAGCATTTTCCTAAACAATTGATCGCTCTTTGTTTGGTTCAATCTGGAGTGGTGAACAGCGACCTCTGCCCACTTCAGATCCCGTGTCAGTTGTCAATGACACGGAAGTTGAGTGTTGGTAAGAGCAGAGCATATCAGTCCCATACCAACTCAGATCAAGCGTTGATGCTGCGCATGGCATGCTGTACAGCCCTGGGTCATGAAGGGCCCTGGTCAACTCGCACAGGTATGTAAAAAACCGTGCAGCGACTGGGCACTCTGTAGTACAGCCAAGCTTTCATGGCTATATCATCACTTGACGTCGGCTTGACCGTTGATGACAAGTTGGCTGGTCTATGCTATGGTTGCCGTAAAGGTTTATGTCACTCTGCCTGGAGTCTGACCAATTGCTTACTGTGGCATTGGCATGTAGTCTGCTGGTCTGCTGAGAGCTCATTCAGGCACGATGACGACTCACACAGTCTACCTTATTGCATGACCTCAACCATCGCTTCGTGTCCATTGCCGCTGCGTACACTCAGAACCCGGCTAACACGCTCCGGCTGAACTGGCAATTGCACTCAGATATCAACTGTTCTGTAAGCATGCTCTGAAGACAGTTCCTTGTTTTTGGGAAAATTGCCACACAGGATCACACTGCAATAGCGCTCTGGTCACAGCATCAACGACTGGTGGTTGCCTTGTGTACAGCGTCAGGGCATGGTCTTTAGGCTTGCAAACAACTTTTGTATGATTTCAAAGCTATAACATCAACAGTATCACACGCCGGCTGGTCGCCCAGGCAGTCACCCCATGGCTGGACAAAAGTCCTTGAAGAAGTTTGTGGCAAGGAACTTTGGCGTATTGTTTTTGGTGCCACTTCTAGCCGTCATCGTGGTGAGTAAGCCTTGCAGCATGAGTTTGCAGACCAGTGCTGCGTTGTCAGCTAGCGCTCGGTTGAGCTGCTTGCGGTTCGTAAGGGTTAGAATAATCAGCCTAAGATATGATGCTGGACGCATCCAATCAAAGCGCACCAGGCCACTGCTAGCGAGCAGTCGAGTACAGTTTGCCCTACGCCGCGCATACAGTTTCGTCTGTCTTGTCTGCTCCTTGATCATACACCGAATCCATGATCAAACCAGCTTTGATACAGTATATACAAACCTGCAAGTGAGCAGTGTCCTGTTAGGTGTCAAGTAGCGTGGCCTGCTCACTGTACTTGCAGACCCGGCTCTATACTCTGCATGAGGCTGGAGAGCTTGAACGGTACTACAACATCATCATCAATACGTATGCCCCTGTCAATGTGGTGAGTACCAATGCTTGTCAAGCGGCCTGCGTTTGGTTTGAGCAGCACAGTTTGACTTGGAACCCTAGCTGCCCATGTCACAAGTATAATGATCAAACAGCAAGCTGATGTCGGAAGTACCTGTGATGTGGCTTATCACCCACTGCGACTAATAATTCAACAATCGGGTGGCGGCAGCAGTGTGTATGTTAGTAGACACAGTATAAACCTGAATATGCCAAACAGCCATGGATGTTGACTGACTGCCTGGTGGACTTTGCGCTGCAGGCACTGGCTGGGGCAGTGTTGGCAGTGACAGTGGTAGCAGTGCTGAAGTGCCTGTTTGGTGTTCCCAAGTCTGCTGTGTACCTGATAGACTTCGCGGTACACAAGGGTCTGGATGAATGGAAGTTCCATAAGGACCTCTTCATTCCCATGTCAGCAGAAACTGGGGTGAGAAACTTGGTGCAGTTCTGTTCTGATCCTAATGACTACATATGCCACTCATGTTGGCATGGCGACAGGGCATAGCTGTCTGCACCCTGCAGCGTTCTGCACAATAACCTCAAGAGTTTGCATATCAGCAACAAGACATCGCCATGCAGTCATGCTGACTGCCATCGCCTTCCTGGTTTCTGGTCCTGCAGAGATTCACAGAAGAGGAGCTTGAGTTTCAGAAGAAAATCCTGTACAGATCGGGCCTTGGTGATGAAACATACGTCCCACCTTGTGAGTGTGCACGATAGCAGCCAGGAGTGGGACATGCAGCATACACAGACCCTGTAGAGCCTGGCCTGCACCCTTCCTGCCGAATGTTGCTCACTTGACAGCTTGAAAGTGTTGAACTGATGGCTTCTTGTGTGCTGCATGCGCAGGGTTATATTCCAAGCCACAGTGCATTGATTATGCTCATGCTCGCAAGGAGTTTGAGACCACCTGCTTCACAGCCATCAGAGACCTGCTGAACAAGACAGGTGTGAACACTGGCAGCTTCAGCAGTAGCATGGACATGAAGCTTGACACCTGCAGTGTACTCAACCAAGCTTGCAGCTGCAGCCTGCCAGGTCACCTGCATATCATCTGCATAGCCAGAGTGTTGCTGCAGTGCTGCCAGAGTGTTGCCCCAGTGCACCTGGGCCTTAAGATTGCGGGCAAGCCATATGTGCAGGACAGGTCACCAATGTGTGTGCTTAGCTTCAGGCAGCCACATGCGCAGGACAGGTCATCAATGTGTGTGCTTAGCTTCATGCCCCCCATGTGTGGTGCAGGGATCCAGCCAAGACAGGTTGGCATTGTGATCACCAACAGCAGCTTGTTCAACCCCACCCCCAGCTTGTCAGCCACTATCATGAACCATTTCAAGATGCCAAACACAACTCTCAATTACAACCTGGGTGGCATGGGCTGCTCAGCTGGAGTTGTTGCTATTGATCTGGCAAGGCAGATGTTGCAGTTGTACCCAGACACCTATGCTCTAGTTGTCAGCCACGAGAACTTGACCAACAACTGGTACCCAGGTTGCGACCGCAGCATGCTTGTACCAAACTGCATCTTCCGCAGCAACGGAGCAGCCATCCTACTCAGCAACAAGCGCAAGGATAGCTGGCGGGCAAAATACAAGCTTGAGCATGTAGTACGGACTCTGGTATCAAGTGATGAAGCCTTCCAGTGTGTATATCAGATGGAGGATGACAAGGGCATCAGGGGTGTTCGTCTGGGCAAGGAACTGATGAGTGTTGCTGCTGCAGCCCTCAAGGTCAACCTGACTCGTCTGGGACCAAAGGTGCTTCCTCTCACCGAGCAGCTGGCATTTGCCTGGAACATTGTGGCCAGGCAGCTGCTGGGCCCTAAGAAGGTCAAGCCCTATATTCCAGACTTCACTATGGCCTTTGATCATATATGTCTACACACTGGTGGGTGATTACAGGTTTCCTGTGTATGTGCTTGCAATGCTGCAGGACTTGGTTCTGTATGGCTGGGACAGCAGGGTGTCCAGTGTACAGCAGGCTCACTACGTGTTCATTGTCCTTGTGTCCGGACGAAAATCATGATCACAGGACAAGGCTTTAATAAACCTGTCCTAATGCCTGGCTCCCCCACTAACAAGCAGCACCTGAGTTTGTTGTTCCTGCAGGCGGGCGTGCTGTCCTAGACACCATGGAGAAGAGCCTGAGCCTGAGCTCTTGGATGATGGAACCGAGTCGCGCAGGACTCTATCGTTTTGGCAATGTCAGCAGCACCAGCATCTGGTGAGTGTCTCATCTGCCATGAGCGCAGGTGGGCTGCATGTTGCATCTGGCTTCTGCAGGGGTAATGTTAATATTCCACGCTGCCCATGGCATCTGAGTGGTGTGGTGCTTACCCTGGAGACACAAAACTCGTATCCATACATGTGCTGGCCCTGGTGCCTCGCTTTTTTGTGAATGAGTTCACATAGCATGCATGCTCATTGATCATGTGTATGTGAGCAACATTTATAGCCGCTTAACACGCCTCAAATTGGTGTAGGTATGTGCTGGCCTACATAGAAAGCTACAGAGGGGTGGCCAGGGGAGAGCATGTATGGCAGCTTGGCTTCGGCAGCGGCTTCAAGGTCAACAGCGCAGTCTGGGTTGCCAATCGCAACAACAAGGTAGGCTGCGAAGTGTCATCTGCATGTGCCTCATGCATGCTGTCTGCACTGCTTGGATTGTGTGTGAAGCTGTTCACTATTATCATGCAAGCACATCACCATAAGAGTCTCCCTATGGCATTCCTGCAGGCCATGCATGCTGCCTGGGAGGGTTTTGATGCCAGCAAGATGCGCGCTGAGTTTGCAGAGCAGGAAGCAGAAAAGCAGAGGTACCTGGCAGCAAAAGCAGCGGCTGCAACAACTGAGGTAACAGGCAAGACAGTACAAACACCAACACCAGCTGTTGCCCAGCGTCCCAATGTTACCACCAGGAGTGCAGCGAAGTCACGCGCCAAGGCCTGAAAGGTCACCTGCAGTGGTTTGCACAGGGCCACTGGGAACTGGGTTATAGGGCTTAGTCACTATCATACGGACTATGTTATTGCACCTGTATGTATCATAGTGGGATAAGTTCTGTACATGTGTGCCTCGGTAGAAGAAGTGTTTGTGCCTGCGTATCTGCCTTGGTCAAGCGGGATCTCGCTTGTAGTGTGGCTGGTTCTGCGTGACCAGCAGAGCTGCTGTCATTCTCTGGCTGATAGCTTAACGTGAAGTTATGCTTCGTGACCTGTGGTAGCATGTAGCATAATGTGATGTCATGTCTGTAGCTTGGTGGATGCCTTGACCTGACATCTGCTGGCAGGCTGAAGAAGCCTCCATGCATCGATTTTCAGCATCATGTGACAGGTTCACAGGGGTTGTCCTACATTGGCAGTGATTAGTTCAGTACTGTATAGTGTTTCAGCTCTGAGCTTGCTGCACTGGTTTCATTCATACGGCCACATACCATGTTTGTGTCTGGGGTCTGGGAGTCGCCTGCAGATTTGTCGCTGCGTTTGGTATGTTTGCATCAGCTTGCTGATGTGCGATGGGTGCAGAAGTCGCATCAATTCTTGATGCTTTAGAGTCTGCCTGCTGACAACAGTAGGCTCAACTGACATATACCATGTGACTTTGTCATGACATGGTCAAGCTGTGAATCCACCAGCAAATAAGTACAAGTGATGTGTGTTTGGCAACAGCTCGTGCTGTGATAAGTCAGTTTGTCAATGGTTGCTTCATGGCACCACCTATACTGGAAGAGCAAGATATGTTGTGGCAGGTGACTGTTGTGGCGGAGGTCATCATGCTCGCAGTACCAGGTATGATGACATCTTGTTCTTGCCTTCTGCTGTCAACATTTCTTAGCAGAAAAGTGGGCCCTGAATGTTGAACCAGCAGCATAGTTGCCAATGGGAAGCCTAGCTCAGCTCATGGAGCCGATTTTATCCGTCTGACTGCACAGTCATCGTCCCTGGTGATCTGCGAATTGGCGCACTTGCTGCAGATTGTGCCTTCAAAGTGCAGTGCTGTCAGCTTGCGCCGTGTCAGTATCAGCTGACAACTTGAAGTTTGGATCTCTCTCACTGGGATGACTGCACCGTGAGTAGCGGCCCTGATAGTTGCAGTCTGCATTTGCACGTTGCATGCTGTTTTTGCTTTGCCGACCTCCTGTATTTTTCACTGCCACGATGGTTGGGTTATGCCCTGAATTGCAGTGTCAGTGCCATTATCGCCAGCTGTCGCTTGTCTGTTTCATGCATGGCAGTCCCTCTGATCTAGTCTTCTGCCTAAGATGCTAAGCGTTTCTGCAGAGCTTGTACAGCTGATGTGTGACTGCTGCCAACTGGACTGTACCTGCCAAAGTTTGGTCCTCGAAGTCAACAGCCATGGAGCGGCTACTCCAAGGCCTTGATCCAGGATCGGCGCTTCATGTGGATACAATGCATATACAACACCTGCTCACAAGTATAGACACCGAGGCAGGCTGCTAGAAGCCGAGCTCAGCATGTGAAAGACATCCATGCCCTACGAGCCTGGCATTGGCTCTCTTTTCTGGGCGGGTTACTTCATGTGACTTTGAGAATACAAGACCCCTTCTCAGTGAGCAGTGCATATTATTATGACCTTGATAAAAAGAAGCCTGGCTCACAATTTACCTAATGAAAGACTGCATTGTATCGTATGTATAGTGGCTCATGTTGCAGATTTGTTGGGACTCCTGATACATGCTGTACTACACTGCGATTCTGCAGCAAAATCATTGCCAGCTTGCTGTTGTTGGCTGAAGTAGATGCCCTCAGATGTGGTCTCTCTCAGAGAGACTTGTTGTGTCCATCAGCATGCCCCTTAGGGGACAATCGCCCAAGGGCCGGAAGGCCGGAGAGGGTTTGCTCTTCTTCGTTATGATAGAAGATGCCTAGTGTCGCATACATTCAGGCAAGCTGTTCTATGTAAGTGCATTTTCGCATGCCTGATAACGCGTGCTGTCAATGGTATCTCAAAATGCCCCAGGAACAGCTGACCACAGGATGGCCCATCCTGTCAACGTTGAACACAGGAGTCTGCATCTTGGGTCATAGAAGGGCTCGTCTCTACACTTGGTGCTTAAATCACCAGAACATAACATGAGCATAGCTATACAACCCACAAAGTGCGTGATGCGGCAGGCATTGAACTAGCCCATGCGGGGATACTGGCAGTCACTTGAAAGGCGACTGCTGAAACCGCTGTGACAGGCAGGACTTCTGCCAAGTGCATTGATGTCTTGCTGAAAGCAGTACGCAATGATTATTCGAATTGTATGCAACTGACACCCAGCATCATAGTTTCAGCTGGCTGAAAGGGACATGAACAAGCTGGTATCAGCTCGTTTGCACTGCCCATACATAAGCTGCCTACCATCAGCTTTCAGTATATCTTCGCGCTATCAAAATGGTGAACTCTGGCCAATGTGGTGCCGTAGGTTGGGATTGCTGGGTGTGCTGGGTATGGTGATGCACCGCGTATGTGTATAAACACCACACAGAGCGGTATCGGTTGTCTTTGACTGCATCAAGCAGCTTGAACAGTGACAAGAAATCTGGATCGACCGGGTGCAGCCCTCCGCCACCCCTTTCACAACCACCAGATAGTCCAGTTCAGCTTTCAGTGGTGAAGCCCAAGCATCGCCGTAGGATGTCACCGCTACTCCATCGCAAGTCCAGCGACGCATATCTGGTACCATTGATCGTGTTTGCAGCTATAATGGCCCTGCTGCTGACTCTCCTGGTACTCTACCTCCTAGTCAACCGCTTGAGGATGAGCTCTCCTGCAGCGAGTCTGTTCATCAGCAAGATAACTAGCTGGCTTGGACCAAACTGGTACGTCTATTCCAATACTACAGCAGATATGAGGCCCATGTCTTCCAAAGGTTTGAAAAGCCTACAAATAACACAGTGTGGACAAGCTGGGGTCAAACATGGAAATCTAGAAGATGCAGAGGCAGAGGTTTGTGCCATTTGCCTCAGTGAGTTCGTCAAGCAGCAGCTGATCGTGACATTGCCGTGCGATCACTACTTCCACAAGGAGTGTTTGCTGTCGTGGCTCAAGCGGGATGCCAGCTGTCCCATGTGCAAAGCAGTCCTGGAGCCAAAGTCGGACACTATCAACCCAGGCAACTGTGCATGTACACAGGAGCAGCAGCCACCAACAGCTGCAGCAAGCCAACAGTCATCCCCTCAGTCAGCTATGGCGCGGGATCCTGCGGCGGTAACAACATCAATGGTGTCTGTGCCTGCATCTCTGCACATCATTGTGGCCTAGTACGAAGCAGTGTTGGTGCTCAGGCGCCTTGGGAAGTTCCCCAGCTGTGTGAGCCATTGTGCCTAACATTACTGCCAGCGTTCAGCCATGACAGCAATGTTTGCGTTTTCTTGGGTGATACTCAGCCAATTGAGCTATTGCGTCCTCTGATGCAGCACTGTTCAGCAATAAGTTCGCACGCGCTTATCCTTGCAGCATTATGTGATAGGCGCCCAATGTCCCAGGTTTCGACAGAGTGCAGGACCGCAACTTTAGTGCTGTTGCATGTCACGATATGAAGTAGCTGAGTGATCATTGATAGTTCGTAAGATGTATTTGTGGTATGCTCAGGGGCCTTCTACTCGAATTTGTATGTTCCGTAATCTACCGCATGGTGTCTCTATAGGCTATGTGTCTCAAGCATCAGCAACAGCGATACCATTGAGCAGCATTCATGAAGCACTCATGCAGCATCTAGGAAGAAAGTTTACTCATTAGCAGTCATGTGCAGTGTGCAACCATCTACTTCACCACTTTATCCTGTCAATGGTTGCATGCATATTGTGCTCATGACAAGGCCCAGCAACTTAGGACGTGTATCGCAGGAAAGGGTTCAAAGATCAGCTGCCACATAACAACGTAGATGCTGCAGTCGTACATGGAGTACTTGTGATTCTGGGATCAACATCCTCTCCTCACCACCTTTGAACTTGCTTTATCGATGTGTTTGGAAACTGCACGCATGATAATGCAGCCGCTGTGCTATCTGGCTGTGATCTAGCATCGACTTGCAGTGCAGTATGTGGGTATGTGTATGCATGTAATACTCACTTGGTTCCATTACATAGTCACATGGTTTGTCAGTGGCATCGCTTGGCAAGCACTCTATGTGGCTTGATGATTGATTACATCGCTCGCAAGATGTGAACCGCACGATGTCTCGGGTTTATGTGGTACTGATGTGGTAATGCTTGGATTTGGCTGTAGTGCAACATGTGGTGCTGTGGGTTAGCCGGCAGCGGCATTTGGCGATCAAGTAGTCCAAGCCGATGGTTTGATGTCATGGTATATGTACTCCATGGGCCGCATGGTCAGTGGCAGTTCCAGGTAGCAAGCAGGCAGATGGCGCAAGATGGAGTGTCAATGCATGGCACTGTTCATGCAGAGGCACTGGCTCAAAGAGCGTCCTGGCAGTATGAGTAGCGATCTTTCTTGAGTCGGTGTTATATGTTTGCTTCTGGGGAGGTTTGCTTCTGGGGAATAGTTGTGATTGCTGGGCTCAATCTGCTGAATGTCATTAACAGTGTGTCAAATAGTAAAAAGCAGGATTGTGAGGTAGAGAATGTCAAGGATGTCATGATGCATGTGGACCAGCGCTGCAATGAGCAGCGGTGTGTTGCAGTAGTTCTAGTCAGCTTGGACGAGTGGTATTCTTGTTGGTGCTTTTTTGATGCTGCGTGCATGTACCATGCACTGCTGTTGCATTGTCAGCGTCACGCACGGTGCTTGGCTAAGCAGCAGCAGCAGTTTTTTGAGGATGGAATTGCTCTGTGAGACAAAAGATGGTGATTTGGCTCCTGCAGCAGTGGAGATGCAAAAGACATGTGCATACTGACCTTCTTATGAGACGTAACGAGGCAGTTCAGTATCGACAACGGTCCTTCTGCTGCTGAGTTGCTTTATTGAAAGGTGCCATGATGTTTTGTGCCACATGTGCTTCGAAGCTGGCTAGATCAATCAATCTGATGTTGTCTGTGCAAGCAATACTGTGCAGTACAGCTACTGGTGTTGGCTCCACTTGTGTTATCAGTATAGGGAGCACCGGGTATGGCATGTGGATGCTTCTTTGAGCTCATGTAGCAAGATGTTGTGGTCTACAGAACGTAGAATCTGGGTTGTGAAGATGATTATGATGCACAAGCATCAGATGCTGCTCCGTCTGGGAAGGTGGGGCAGCTTGGAGTTGTGGGTAGCAGCCAGCATGGCTTACAATGTCCTCAGAATCTGGGACGTGGCAAGGGTAACCATTGCATTGTACCCATGGGCCGACAGGCCGGAGCGGGTTTACTTTCAACATTGCATTGTAAGCGCTGCTGAGGCTCAGGCTTGATCTCCTCCGCAGTGTCAGTGCTGTCATGGTAACACCTTTATAGAACTGATTATGTTGTGGATCGATGATCATCCGAGCACCTGGTGGGTAGAAAGTGAGCTCTTCATGCTGCTGCTGCCGCTGCTGCTGCTGCTGCTGCTGTCTGTACCAGCTCGTCGTCTGCTGCTCTACTGCTCAGGCATCGGGCGTGCATCGCGCAACATTCCAATGCTACTAGTTTCCGGTGATGGCAAACGCGTGCTGAAAACAGCCTATGTGTATTTGTTCTTCCGAACAGCATGGACCACTGCAGGCCTGCCCTGGGGCAGGTCAAGGACCTTATTTGACATCAGTTCCTGTGGCATGCAGGAGTCCGTGCCTTTCATAACAGAGTTCGAGCACTATACGTCTGGTGGCCACCCCTAAGCAACGCAAGATGCACGCATTGTGTGCTGAATCAGCAATGCTGATGCCGAGATGAATATCGACAGTCAACCGCTCCGAACTGCAATTATTCGACTCCGCTCAGATATGCAATAGTCTGACGTTGTAGTGATGGTTTGTTAGCGAGACATGTTGTGCCCTGTCGCATCCATGTCAGATCTTCAAGCTCCTGGCATGGGGGTTACCAGTGGTTACAACGGACATCAGCACTGCTTTGAGCTCGCTGACACTGTTTTTGCACCTAATATGCTTGTTTGAGCAGCTGTATCACGATCCTGTTGTCACGAAGTCCGTGAGTTCGACAAGTGTGATGCCGTAGGTTTGCAAGGCTGAGTGTTGTTATGCTTAGAGTTTGCTGAATTGACGACAGCATAACAGCAATACATAGCTAGAATGTTGGTTTCTATACTGCAGCAGGCAGCTGTGACAGTGCAGGAGGCTTAGCGACCGGTACCGGTCACAGGCAGTGCTCAGCTCACCAACAACCCGCCATAGGTCAGCTTCATCTTGGCATCCCAGCAGCGCAAGGAATGCCTCGAGATGTCCACTATCCTTCAACAACGGTCCAATGACTTCTATCTGGCGCCACTGAGTGTGTTTGCAGCCATTCTTGCGGTGCTGCTGATTCTACTGCTTCTGCCATTCCTGGTCAACCGCCTCAGAAGATG
>JARWLF010000561.1:0-14882 GCA_029853055.1 Scenedesmus sp. KT-U
CAGGTGTTGTATGATCTTGGTGTTGTGAGCACCAAGGAGCCCTTCAGTAGACTAGTGAGCCAAGGCATGATCCTGGGTGAGGTTGAGTACTCTTACTCTGTGGGACCAGATGGGAAGCCCTGCACTGAAGAACATGAACATGCAACAGCAATCAGGGTGAGTAGGACATGAGGCATTGTGACACCAGGAGCGCTGTAGTGTCGTTGTGCGTGGTTCCAAGGTAGAGCTTGAACCACTGCATGCAGTATTTGTTTCAGAGGGAGCTGTGGGACTATGAAGGATCCCAGAGGGATGATGATGTCGACTATGCAGCTGGGTGTTCTTGCTGTAGGTCTCTGAGACAGATGTGGAAAAGAAGGGTGACGGCTACGTGCTCAAGTCGGACCCGTCCATTCGTGTCCATGCTCGTGCCCACAAGATGTCAAAGTCTCGGGGCAACGTTGTGAACCCAGATGATGTTGTGACTGAGTTTGGGGGAGACAGCTTGAGGCTGTATGAGATGTTTATGGGGCCACTGAGGGACACAAAGGTACTAATCGATACAAGATGGTGTCCTTCTCATACACCGTATAGTTTTGATTGTACAGGATGATAGCAGGGCAGCTTGCCGTGTATGTCTGAGTGTGCATCATGAGGGGTGTGCATGATGCATCCTGGCAGTGTGCAACCAGTGGGGCTTGCTTCTGAGGCCAACAGTTGGCACTGAGGGATATCAAGGTACTAGTCATCATAGCAACTACTCATTCCATGTGTTTGTGATTGGAGCACCATCATTTCAGTCAGCAAGATTGTTGATTGAGACCACTTGTCAGCAATAAAGCTGGGTAAATGCTTGCATCTGTGGACTACGTGCTGCTCCAGACAAGTGAGACTGTTGTTTGCTGTGGTCTGATGTGTCACAGGTTTGGAGCACTCGTGGTGTGGAGGGTGTTCACAGGTTCCTGGCCCGTGCGTACAGAGCCTTTGATGCGGGGGTGAGTCAACATAGCGTTGCTGGAAGGCCTCTCTACCATGATGGGATTCTTCTTGCTATGGCCTTCTAGTGCATGTGCAGCCACCATGCAGCTAGACGATTAGCCACCAGGCTAGTGCATTGGTTGCATGATGCCTGGCTTGTTGCTTGATCATACCATGTTGTGATTTCGGCTTCTTCTTGTCCAGGTGACTGATGCAGAGCCCAGTAGGGACCAGCTGCGTCTGTTACACGCCACCATCAAAAAGGTGACTGTAGAAACAGAAGAGATGCGGTTCAACACGGCAATAGCAGCAATGATGGAATTCATAAATGGAGTCTACAAGTGGGATAACAGGTATGAGAGAGGAGACGTGTGATTGATTGATGCAAGTGTTGTGGTGTAGTCCTACAGTCATATCGCACACATCCCTGGGCAGTACTTTGTTGTGTCCCTGCCTTGACTCTGTCAGACGTTTGCCACACTTGTTGATAACTCTTGTGTGTACAATGGACAAGCTGTGGTACTCAGTCTCATCTCTATTCCTCCTCCTGCTGCTTCTTGCGTTGACGTCGTAGGCCTCGTGCTGCTCTTGAGCCCTTCGTGCTGCTGCTGTCTCCTTATGCCCCTCACTTAGCAGAGGAGCTGTGGAGTAGGTTGGGTCACCAGCAGTCTCTGGCTTTTGAACCCTGGCCAGAGTGTGATGAGGCACTGCTGGTAGTGGACACCATCAACCTGCCGGTACAGGTGCGTGTGTGGTGTGGATCATGGCTTGATTGTAGCTGTGCTTATGTGAGGCACAGGATGGTGTGTTGTAACAGGACGGCTCATGCCATCACCAGCCTGGTGTCCTCAGTACATCATTGTGCTTGTTTGGGCTGTCAGACAGTAGAAGCTCTCAATGGTACCGCCGGCCATGTTTCGTGATGCTTTACTGTTGTTGGTGACGTGTAGGTGAACGGTAAGATGCGTGGTACTGTGGAGATCGGTGTGTCGGCAGATCAGTCAGCAGCAGTGGAAGCAGCTCTTGGCCTCAACAGCGTGAAGAAGTTCACAGAAGGCAAGGAACTCAAGAAGGTCATCTATGTGCCAGGGAAGATCCTCAACCTGATTGTGCCTGGCAAGTAGGTGGGAGCACTAGTGACACATGTTGCTGCAGCAAGGTGCTTGAGTCACAGGGGTTGATGTATGGCAGTGGTTAGACCAACGGTCGGAGTGGGGACAGCTGCGATCCAAGCCTAGGATGCTACAGCACTGCAGCAACAGAACCTGCAGCTGCATATGGTGAGCAGAACATTGTTGTTGACTACTGCTAAGCGTTGGTTGACTACTGTTGAGCGTCATGCAGATGATTATGGTGTGTGTGTGCATGGGGTGCCGGTGTCTTGTTTTGTTGGTAGCAGTCTTGCAGTTGGTTGGAGTGTCGGGACCGCGAGTGCCCATCTGATGAGCTGGCCGTGTTTGCATCGCCGTGCGGGCTGTACACTATTTGTTAAACGCCTTGACAAATATCTTCAATGTAGAATGTGGGAAGTTCGAGCAAGTACGGGTGGTCGCATCTTGCAGTGCGGGGCTCAGCACCATACGCGCGAACAGCAATGCTATTGGTTGAGATGTTGTGCCAACATTCAAAGCAGAAGCTTCAGGTCCACTTGCAACATGTATCATTTCCACGCATGTCTCAACGACCTGTTGACGTACTACAGCTGCTTCCTGCTACGTGGCAAAACGAGTGACCACTAGCAGCATCCACATAGCTCACTTCTTGCTCAAGCCTTCACAACTTGAATAGCATAGCCAGTTCATATTACTCCTGCTTGGTGCGTACATGGCAGCGCAAGGTCAACTACCCATGCTACAACTGTACAGACACATACTCAAAGCAGCAAAGCAGTTTCCAAGCGTCAAGCGGCCCAAGATCATACAGCAGATCAAGGAGGAGTTTCGTGAAAACAGAGTGAGTGTCTGGTAGTCGGGCATGGATCCTGCCTGAGTCCTTGGTGGTGGTAGTAGTAGTAGCAGCGGCAGCAGGGAGGTGGTGTGCTGTTCAGACACTACTCAACTCCTGACAGCAGTCCTTGTACCTGTGTGTAGTGAAACAGTGCAATCATATGTAGTGTCGTTGTACGTTGTACGTTGTAGTTGCTGTATCGTACTAGGCACATTGTCGTGGACCATATATGCTGACGCAGGTGCAAGTGTTGCGCTGATGCTATGAACAGACATGCCCGTTATGGTATTAGCATAGATACAATGGCATTGTATTCATGTCAATAACAAGCATACACTCGGTTATCGATCTTGCTCGTGTGACACTGCAGGCGCTCACAGACTCTGACAAGATCCAGAAGTGTCGGGCTGTGGCAGAGAGAGGCTTGAGTGACTTGCAGGCGTATGCAGCAATGCAAGCAACAGTAGACAGCGGCAACATGCAGATAACACTCAAGGGAGCGACCTCAACATAGCTGTATATAGTAAATCTCCACTTTGGACGCATGTGGCAGAAATGGTGGCTCATCACAATCAGCAGAGCAGCAGCCTGCCAGTGGTGGTGTGCCTTGTCAGTAGCTTCGGTGGCTCAACCAGCAGGTAGTGAGCAAGTACAGGGCCCCGTACCTCTGTTCCTGTGGACAGCTATGTATGAGCATAGCTCCGGCGCTTTGGAACCTTCCAGCAAATGCAGCCTGCCCAATTTGGGCTGGACCATGCTGAGGTTACCAAGTCATTGGAGGATGCTATACCCGTCACTGGTTGTGTCACACCAAAACTAGTAGTTTCAGAGCAGATTGCGCTGGCAGCTGCATGAGCATTTGCTGCAATCGCAGTTTCATGGGACTTTAGGAAATACATGCAAGCAGCAGCACTGGCACCGATTGCCACTCTACTCCGAGGGAAGTATGACGTTACAATGATGCAATGGGCCTAGGAAGTAATATACAATTGAATTGGATGAATCCACAATGCACACATCAAGCAGAGCCTTGCTCAGGTCCCCGTACCAACAGCAACTGCTGATTGGCTACCTATGCAACATACCGTACAGTACGAACCAGTACAGTTCTCCAGGAGAACATCTCACTAAGGGCGCAACCACGTCAACAACAAAGTGCAGTACTCGTGTCAATTCGTCACACAGCAAACACCATATGGTACAGCAGGCAGCCACCACTGGTGACGGCTAGCCTCGTCAAACACCCACCCAGAGTTCGACCTTGCCAGCAGCTGACAGCGCTGTCTGTTGATGCAGCTACCCAAGCTGAGACACTGCAGCTTGTTGTTGCAGATTCCCATCCTCCTGGGTCTTTGCTTCAGCATCCCTGCTTGCCTGAACTACAGCGACGATCGCATGGACCATGGCAGGTGACATAGGACGATCTTTGTATTGCTCCAGCTCTTGCTGCAGCTGCTTGACTGTCTGTGCTGCTTGCTGGATTTCCGCTGCATCTCTATCTACACCTGTCAGCTTTACTTGATCACATGCTTGCTGTACTGCTTTATGCTGATCTTGTGCTGTATGCTGGCATGCATCCTTGTCACAAGTTGACACCTGGTCCGCATGAATTGATGATTGGTCAGCAGTAGATGTGGTGTCTAACTGTATACTCTGCTTGAGCAACAGCAAGGCCAGCCTATGTCTGAGGAGGCGATGAGGTTCAATCTCAGCTTCTAAGTCCTCAGCTGCCTGGTGCATATGACCCATCAACCGGTTGTACGTGTCCAGCATGATGAAAGGCAGAAGTCCACTCCGTGCGTCAGCACCTGCCATCAAAAGCTCACATGCCTGCAATAGATGATCGAGCAGTTGAGTGTTCATCAGCACATAGACACCCAGCGAGGGACCACCAGGCTGGTTTCGCTGATTTCGCGCACTTACAGCGGCATTATGCCCTGTCCCAAGGGCATGTCGTAGTGCTGTGCACTTGCTGTTGTCCCGGGCTTCAATATCCAGGCGGGGATCTTGCAAAAGCAGTCTCAATGATGGAAGGTGCCCTAGCCGAGCTGCTACATGCAAAGGAGTCCAACCAGAGGTATCCTTGCTGTTCAAAAGATCAAGATCATCAGGATTGCTCAGAAGCTGTCGCACAAGCTGCACGTCCCTGTTCGATACTGCTTGATGCAACGCAGTCCAGGCACACATGATGAGCCTTGATTGAATCCAGAAGGAGCGTCAAGCCAGAGGATTTGCTGGTAAACTAACCCGGTGTTGGTCTAAAGCTGAGTATGAAGGATCTCGTCTCAATATTCTTGGGGAAACCACCGGTCCCAGTGACCGATATACATCTCCTGGTAGCCGGACGTGACACATCACAGCAGACTACCAATATGCTGTGAACATTTTTGCATTTTAATCCATCGCATCAACCGCTGTTCACCGTCTGCAAGGTAGGAGACACGGTCACTCGAGCAGGTTACGTAATGCTACCATACACAAGCACGCTCGTGTACAGATGCTAGATACTCAGAGAGTAGAAGGACGCATTTGCAGACATAACAAAGCAAAAGCTTAGAAGAAGGCTTGCATGGTGTATGCAGGGTCCTCTACTTGTACAAGGACATGTCCTTTGTGTGAAAAAGACATGAGGGCAGCAATGCAAACACACTCCAACCGTTGGTAGATTAGGAACGTATGTAAATGCAGATGCATGCTGCAGCTACTGGGGCCGCTACTCCTGGCACGGGACACGCTGTTATCGGGAGTATACTGTTGTTGACCCCAGCTATTATGTAGCAGCCGAGTCCACAGCAAGCATGACCTACAGAGTCCTCTATGGCCCTTGACGGCATTTCAAAAACTCCGTTACACTGCAGAGCTCTCAAAAGGGTGTGAAATGGCAATCAAGCATGGTAACTAAGACCTCAGTGACGGTCAACACGTCTGACAGTACAGCACCTGGTGGCCATAGCTCATGACCAGCTTGTACCAAATATCAGTCAGCAAACACCAAAACTGCTACTAATTCTTGTAACCTGGTTCTTGTTTGAAGGATTGCACTTAACAACAGAATCTGCTCACAAGATGAATATTTCAAGTCCATAGGCCAACAAACAGGAGACAGACATGACATTAGTGATCTATCGATGTGTTCTGAGGCAACCGCAACATCTGTGCCTTGCCAACTGCACGGCCTTTGCGGCCGCCATCCAATACTTATGGCTACGCTCATCGCATGCAAAACCTGCTGCATGTAAGATGTATGTTGTTTCTCACAACAGGACATGCAGCAGCCAATGAGCTGCAGATGTATGAAAGTTTGCACAGATCTCTGCACATATCGCTAGAGCAGCCTTGCATGACTGAGTTGGCATCACTGTCAATGTAACTCAGACTTGCCTGGATGGAAGCCATGCCAAGTGGCGAGTTGTCTGCAGCAAATGCAGCCTCGCTACATGTTCTGAAGTACTAGAAAAGAGCAACACTCGAATACATTGCCTGCTACCAGTAGGGAATCCATCTGCAGTGCAGAACCTCTTCAGCAACTTTGCAATGCCTTCTGATACTCATGTACAGCATGTTGACCATACAGCACTCGCAACTCTGAGCTTATACAGCCATCCCAAAGCACACTCATGTCCGACACAGAGCAGCAATGATCGATCACACCCTATGTGGGCCTCTCAGCACAGAAAACCACACCTGAAGCAAAGAGTGCGTGTGACAACACAACGGCTATACAGAGCAACAATAGATCCTATGGTAAACACCAACCTGTACAGCTGTGCAACAACGCATGTGGCTAGACTGCACAGAAGGCACCGACCTTTGCTTCCCAACAGCTGCAGGCATCTAGAGACACACAGTAAACTGACTGCTGACAACCACAAGCATCAGATAGCACCTACGACTTCATCCTGCTTGCAACTGGGCTGCAACAGTCTGCTACTGACAACCGTAACACCCACTACCTCCTCAGCTAGTCAATAAGCATGAGCAATGAAACAACAGCAGTACCATGTGCACTTGATACACGTGTCAAGCTCGAGCTGGCAGAATCAAGCATAGAATAGAGATAAGATGGTTACTGTACAAAGAGGCAACTGGATACACATATCATAACTGCATGCACAAGACAAGCAGTCACAGCCTTCCAGGGACATAGTGCGACTGTACGCCTGATAATAGCAGTCAGCTTGCCCTGAAAATGCACCCACAGACATCACACAGCACAGTCACACAGTGTTGGCCCCCAACCTGCCTGCCGTATGGTGTCCGCACCATAAGAATGCAGAACAGGGCCGCTCAAGTGATCAACCCAATACAAAAGCATGCTGAGAGTCTGATGCTGTCAGTACAAAGAGAGACAACTGCACAAGCCCCCAAGGGTTACTATATAAGCTGAGATGCAGCTGTATCCAAATCAATGAACCATGATTGAGATCAATCAGACTGATGCTCGATGAACCCAGACAATGTGCTTTGCCTCTATCCCAGAAAAACACCACACAACCATAGCTGCAATGACACTTGCCCACCAAACCTACTATGAAAGTGCCACAGCTTGCAACACATACATACAAGAGCTCTCGTGTTGCAGCCAGCCGAAAGAGCAGCACCAGCAGCAGGCGCTACACAGGAGATCATTCAAACAGCAGGTACTCTGTTCCTGTACCTCCTGCTCAACTCAGTACGTGGGTCTAAGGGACTTGAGACCTCCTGCTGATACCGCTGACGGTGCTTGTACTGATCATACGCCATCAAACCCTGCAATAACAACAAACTCGTGTAAGCTCGCTGTTATGTGCTTGAAGTGCGCTACACACAGCTCAGCAAGTCCCACGCCATTTGTTGACTATGCTGCATCAGATACTGCCCTAACTCTTCCATTTGCAGACCACAGACTCAACATACGGCACAAGAAGTTCTACTGTTCGTACCAAACTACTCCTCACTCACCTTGCGCATGGAGCTTCTGTAGCCGCTGCGCCGTCGCTCCAACGGAGAGCCCAAGGTCGCCACATCAGTGCCGTTGTAACTCCCCTGCTGTTGTTGCTGACTACACCCACTGTCCACTGTGTAAATCGCACCAGGCATCTCAGGTATAGTAGGCGGCAAGCCTCCAAGGGCCCCTAGACTGCCTGCAGCTGCCCCATTGCCAACCAACTGAGATCCTGCCGCAGCACCTGCAGGACTTCCCATACTGCTGCTGCTGGCACCTGTACCTGGAATGCTGCGGGGTGTAGAGCCTCCGATGGGAGTCAAACCACCAGTAAAACTGGATACCTGGCTGCTGCCTGGTACGCTGCTGTAACTAGCGCTGAGGGAGCTAACGCTGCTGCCACCAACAAACAACGGTGGCACTGCGACGCCAGCTGTGCTGATGCTACTGCTACTGATGTGACCCACTCGCAAGCCATCTACGCTTCCTGGTGTACTGGCACTAACGCCAATCGTCACTGGCGACGGCTCGGGTGTAGTATACATGCTGTCAGTATCTATCAAGCTCTCATCACCAAGGAAGCTTCCAGATGTACGGTCCAAGCCATTGAGCCGCGCCGCACCAGCTGCTGCTGGGCCATTGCCAACTTGCTGTACTGCAGGTATTTTCTGAGCCATGGGCGCACTAGCGCCTGCACTGAACGCTCCACTGGGATTGAGCTGCGTAGACAACTGAAATGGCGCAGCATAGGCTGCAGAAGACGGGGATATGCTGCTACGCGCCGACATCGCAGCAACAGCAGCAGCAGTCGGTGTGCTCCAGTGGCGCTGATACTTGGCGAGTGACTGCTGCTGCTGTTGCGGCTGATGATGCCACTGCTGCTCGTCCTCCTGTTGCAGCAGCAATGCCAGCTGCTGT
The DNA here is from genome assembly GCA_029853055.1 of Scenedesmus sp. KT-U. NCBI lineage: Eukaryota > Viridiplantae > Chlorophyta > Chlorophyceae > Sphaeropleales > Scenedesmaceae > Scenedesmus > Scenedesmus sp. KT-U. The sequence goes on from JARWLF010000561.1 coordinate 8,747, forward strand.
TGCTGATGCTGCAGCAGCAGTTGCTGTTGCTCTGGTGGTGGCAGCAAAGGGGATGTGAAAGACGGCCGCAACAGCTGCTGTTGCTGACCGGACACCTGCTCCACCTTGAAAGGACGCTGAAGATCAAGATCAGCGTCGTCATCCTGTGAGGGCAATTGTAGGGTGGCTGGTAGTGATATGTTTCTCCTTACAGGCAAAGGCACCGCTGTGACCGGGGCTGATAAGCCACCGCCAGAAGCAACAGCAGCTGGTGAAGCATCATCGACCTTAGCTGCCCTAGCTGCTGATACCTTGCCGTCTAACATGTCAGGCCAATCCCTGGAAACTGCAGCAGTAGCATGTACCTCACTGTGGATCACCTCCAGCTGCTTCGGTGCTGATCCGGGCATTGCAACGTCTGTCATTGCCTTGTCTTCTGCTGCCCCAGCCTTGTCTGCTGCTGACATCTCTCCTGCTAACAAACTATCATCGGCTGAGCTTGCTGCAGCTCCTACTGCTACAGCAGGTGAGCTTGGTCTGCTGCCTAGCTCACGCTCCAACTGCTGCTGCTGCTCAAGGCCCTCAACAGTTATGAAGTTGTGAGCCGTGTTTGTCAAGTCAAAGGCTGGCAGACGCCTGTGACTGTTACGCGAGCGGTGACCACTACTGTTCAAGCTGCCTATGGTGTCTCCTCTGCTGCTGGCCTTGCTACCAGTTGTGTCATAAAAGTTGCCTGCAAGATCGCTGCTAGGGCTAGGAGTGTCTATGCCATTCTCCAATCCCACTGCTGATCTGGCCTGCTGGACAGCAGACTCTGCTGGGACATCTGATGCCGTTGCCTTGACAACCTGCTCAGCCACTGGCGGTAGTTCAGCTGAGGTTTCCCGAATGCTATCAGCAACCCGGCCTCCTCCCCAGTGCCCCACATGTGTGTGCTGCAGTACTGCCTGCTGCTGCTGGTGTTGACGCTTGTGCAGGGCAGATTTGTTGGCAACAAATGGTGTCAATTCCAGCAGACCACCTGCTGCTGCTGCAGTAGCCAAATGTGCACCAGAACTAGCTAGGTTGCTGCCACTGTCACTGTTACGAGGCGAATGGTAGATCATGCTCTCGTATGAACCACCACTACTGCTGGGTTTATGACTGGCTCCATCCCTCGACCCTGAGAATGAACCCATAGTAGCTACGACACCACTGCTTGTTGCCAAGCCAACACTGTTGTCACTGCTGCCACGACCAGGTGCTGTTGTAAAGCCACCTGAAGCAGTGGTGGCACCTGCTGGCTGAGGATGCTGCACTGGCTGCTGTTGATGGGGATGAGGACTGCTGATTGTGTCCAAAGGTACTGCACCCAGCAAAATCTCCCGAATGCTTCCTGCACTGCTCTTACTTTCTTTGCGGGCATGAACCACAGCTATGGTGGCAGCCTTGGTAGGAGTAATAACACCTGTTGCTGCATGTGTACCCCCAATAAGTTGTCCTTGCTGATGCAGGTTCTTGTTACCTGCAGCAGCGGCATCTGGTTCACCACCAGGTGAAGGCTGCTGCTCTTGCTGACTACGCTCCCAGGCATTGAAGCTCGCTACTGCAGCCAACGAACCAGATGCAGGGCTTGAATTCGTGTGCTTCAAGCTACCTGCTGGTTTCAATGGGCTTGACCTGTGCAAGCTACCGGCTGCAGCAGAGGCATAGGTGCCATTCAATCTACCTCGCGCACCAGCATTGCTATTGGAGCTATGGCTGCGCCCAAGCTGACCAGCAACCATGACTGCTGCACCAGGACTGCTACTGCTCTGTTTGCTGTGATGTACAAGGTTGCTGTCTGACCCAGGATGCGCACTTGCATGTGTTTGTTCGTCATCGCTCACTCGCTGCACGCTCCTTCCCGCGGCATCGTTGTCATGTCCCCTGTGGCCGTGGCTGAAAGCATCACTGGGCTGCTGATCAACATAGCTAATGTCGTCTGTCAGCTGCCGCCGCATAGAGCGTTGCTTTGTGCCACAGCCCATCTCCACATCTTGCGCATTCAGGTAGACACCATCATCATCTAGAGAGCCTGGGTCCCCATTCATGGGGCCCACAGGTACTATTGGAGCCCCCATGCCACCCTTGGGGAACTTCCTGCTGCCATTGCTGACACTGCCATTCAATGCATGCTGCCTTCGACGCTGCTTGATGAAATCAGCATATCGCAGCTTGGCTGCTTTGTAATCGTAACCAGCGTGCACATACTGACCTATTAGGTATGCGTGCAAGGTGCTGCAAGCCAGATAGATAAGCATGACGCCTGCTAGGCAAACTCCAGCATCTGCTGACACAGTCGCACTGTACTCCTGCAAAGCTGACAGCTGCTCGCCGCTGCATATGCAGCTCTGCTGCAGTCTGAACAGTGTAGCAAAAGAACCAAGGTTGAGGCATGTCTGAGGACACAAGAGTGTATTGACAGCTGCTGATCCATTTGTCGCATTCAGTGTCCCATTCGTGATGAAGGGAATTGGCTCCAGTATTTTTGTAATGCTGCTGTTCAGCTCCTTCAACCATGTGCTGTTTGCTACACAGGCTGGTGTTTGCTGAAGCTGCTTCTGGTAGTTGCTGACTACTGTGGTGTAGGTCTGGTTTGCCTGCAGGCCCTGCTCTACTGGGTTGACTCCTGCATCTGCAGCAGCCCTGCAAGCATAAACAACAATTGCAAAGAACACACTGTCAACCATCCCTTCATCGATCACAAAACCACTGCCAACTGCTTGTTTCTGTCCTACTACTGTGGAGCAGCAGTCGGCAGTCACCTGGCATAGCAGTATCAGAGGAAGGCTGCCACAAAGCTGTAGAGTTGCAGCAGCCCTGTGGCAGGACAAGCAGCACCGATGTAACAACGGTTGTCTCTGCTGCAAGACCCACCTGACACCACCCTTAATGCTCAAGTTTGCTGCAAAGGCCACCACCAGCCACAAAAAGGCGCCCATCATGAGAAACATGATGGCCAGGTTCACAAAGAACACAATGATGTTGAAGCCCATGTTGAACACTCGGTACAGATAGTAGCTGCTGGGAGTTGGGCGGGCTGCAGACACAACATTGGCACACAGCATGCGTGTTCAAGATGCCTTCTTGCAACCATGTTCTGACATAGACATGTACAAACACATGCGATCAAACCCCATGAACGATGCTCCAGTGCTGCTAAGAACAGCTGTTCAGGCGTACCACACTTAGAGATTGCCATGGAGATACTTACCACAAGGACAGCAATTGTTTGGAGCAACCCCTGCTATCTGTATGCTGCGAGCTATGGCCAACAGCAACAGCAGTGCGAAGATGAATGTTCCTCCAGCTGCTAGCGTGAATAACGTGGTGTTTACTGTGTTTGTCACTGCATCAACTGTTTCCTGAGCCACAGGTGCTACAGCAGTGAGAAACAGGAAAGTGTTCGCCTTGCAGCGTAGTGAGTAAACTGCCCAGAGAACAATGCCAGGTAGGTACAAACAACATGCCAGCAATGCTGGCCATGGTACTCTTGCTGCAACCTTCCATAGGGACCTGCGCAAAGGAACAGGCAGCCTGCTGTTGACAGCAACCCGACACAAACGGCCACGTCCCGCGACTACATATGCCATTGGTACATTGAAGATACAAATCATGCGATGAACTCAATACAGTTGCTGCTCGGAGGCTGCAGGCGCGAGCCTGCTGCCTGCCTGTGACGGAAAGCACCCGCTACGAGGAATGGCATGCACTGCGAGCTTACCTGGAGTCCTCACGCTGCTCCAGATGCGGTTGATTGTACATTTATGCTCCGCCTGCAACGTACAATGACAGACAAGCTGTGTTTCGACCTTGCCGATGCCAGTGTAGTTGAAAAACGAAAAGGTGCACTAAGACCGCCACAACACAGTTACAATCAGTATCCTTTGCTGCGACCACAGCAAGAGAACCACGCTCGAATGTTTGCTGGCCTCACTTCGGCACCGTCCCTATGCGAGCAGCAATGCGGGTAGCTAGTCACACCGTAGCGACGTATGTGCGTTAGTTTCACCTTGTCAACAGTCCAATATATCAAGAACGAACATCAACATGGTGCCAGCTCATTGAGCTGAGCTCAAAGCAATAGCATTGCACATAAGCCTGCAAAGCGCAGGACAATCTCATGCACATCACCAACTCGTGCACATGCAGCAGACTGTCAAGCACACAAGAGGCTCAGCCTGGCTGGGGTCCTTTGGTAATCATCGGGAAGCCGGGTAGACAAGACCCGTCAGCGTGTGCTGAGGCACCTTGCTTGCCGCCGTGATACCCGTTTCAGTGCCATCTTGTCTCTCGTTCGATATCTGTACATTTGCGAACTGCGCAGTGATACCTTCCGCTTCACTGTGTTGGTGTATCGTATGTTGTTCTGAATGCTTATGGCAAAGCTGACTTCAAGTCGGCAAGCGGCTTCTCATCCCCAACATCGAGCTACCGTATGCGTACATTAAGTTTCACTGTGGCTTGAGGCTCCCCGGGAGGTCTGCAAACCTGCGCTTGACGTTGAGGGGTCATCGCCATGCTGGGCTGGATAAACCTCTCGGTCCAGTCCTTTATAACGTCTGTATTTGGAGCTGATAAGTGGCAGCAAGTTGTTGCAGCTGCCGGAATAAGCACCAACTGGGTAAGGTGGATACGCAGGTGTGTGGTCTGTGCCACAACCTTGCTCGGCGCTGATTGAAAAGCACTCTTCTTTGTGTGCAGGTGACAGCTTGTCCCTATTCAGACAAAATCACATATGAGTAAGTGGACACAGAGCAGCAGCTGAAACACAATACAGCCAGCACAATCACCAGTTGCAGTTGAGAGTTCTGGTAGCCCCTTGTCAGGAACTCAGTGCAGAACATCAAGCACTAACTGTTCGTCATCTGGTTGTTTCCTCCCGCAGCCTTGTTGTTGCAGCTGCTAGAGTGCTGGGAGTCTCTGTAGTTGAGGCTTTGGAGGCTTATGGAGTTTACTTTGTACAGCATGTTGCTGAGCAGGTGTGTACTGTAGATGGAAAGCAGCTCATGTGGACATATCTCATATCTGTTTTCAGCAGCAGTTTTCTGGGTGAGATATGTCAAGCCTGCACCAACGATGTCGCCTTGCACTACTCGGGCCAGATGGGCCACCGCAGGAACTTCAGTTGCCACATTGGCAGTTGGAGATGTGGATCTTCATCACAATCACTGATCAGATGTTCATATGTATTGATGTGAGCAATGATGCATTTGATTTGCTGATTCATGCAGGGTTACACCAAGCTGCTCGCTGTCCTGGGTGCCAACGTGGCAGAGTTCCTGCAGAATCTGAACAACCTGCACCTGCACTTGCAGTATTGCTGGCCTGCCATGGTTGCTCCAGCATTCCGCTGTGAACAGGTGACAAACAATCCTTCAGCACATTTAGAATAGTGCAGCCCTCTTGCATAGCCGATGCAGTGGCTTGGCAATATCAGCCATAGCTGTTGTTGAAGTGTCCGAGGTCTTCCTGCACATGCCTGTGTGTGGTGTAGTGCCATCGGTACTTCAGGGTCTAGGTGGCAAACCCATGTGCTTGCTTCATCATCTACAGGTGACACCTGAGTCATTGCTATTGCACTACTACAGCAGCCGCCCTGGCTTGTGGCCTATTGTAGCTGGCGTGCTAAAAGGCATCTCCAAGGACTACTTTAAACTAGACCTGCAGGTTGAGCTGCTCCAAAGCAGAGAGAAGGGTGACTGCGACCATGAGGTGTGAACCTGGAGTGTACGCTATCGACAGCTTGTGATTGCAGTCGTGCTATATGAGAGAAATGTACTGTGCTGCTGTCTGCACTGGCTATTGGCACAAGGTGCATAGGAACAGGGTGCCTATTGTCTTGCAGTGCCTCAATACATCGGTCTGGGCCTGGGTCTGTGTGGCACCTGGAACATACCTGGGCATGATCTTGTGTACACGCTTACCCAAATAGGTGCATTCATGCTTTTGCACAGATCGTGGCATCAAGCCCTGATGTCTCAACTTCTGATTGTGTCCTGCAGGTGTTCCGGCTGACATACCCCTATCAGGAAGACCTGAGAAACTGGGGTAATGTCACTCAAGAGGCGCAGGAGAGCTTGTTCTCCATGCCAGCTCACCTCTTTTATCAGCAGCACCCATTCCATCTTATCTT
>JARWLF010000562.1:0-18693 GCA_029853055.1 Scenedesmus sp. KT-U
TGATATACAGCTCTGCAGAGCTGCCTGCATATGCAGCAGTTGTCAAGTACTGCGGCAGTTTTTGACTAGAGTGTTTGTACGTATGGTATGTTGTCACCGCATTCATGCAGGAAAGGTAGTGACTGCTAGGGCTCCGGGCATGCGTTCTAAACCTGCAGGAACAGTTGTAGTTCATACCCCATGCCCAGATGGGTTGTGATATCCATTCAGAAGTATGATGTACAGCAGTCTGCTTGAAATGACAAGCAAGAGCATGTGCCCATTTACTCTCCTGTCAGGCAGCATAAGGTCACCATGTGACTTGACATACTGATGTTGAGCCCCATCAATGATCCTTTTTACTGGGCCAACTGATTCCGGGATGTCTTCCTTGTCCATCTTATTGCATAGTGCATAGCGTAAATTTCGTTTGTTGAGCAGTTGTCTCGTTGACAAGACACACCAAGTTGCATAGGTGCTCATTCAGGCACTGGTGGGTAGTTGCAGGTCACATGCACCTCCGCCTTTGTTACTGCTTCGCATTGAGATGGGGAGTTGTAGTCCCAGACATAAATTTCACGCCAGTGACAACGCCGCAGTTGCTTTAAAGACGTTCGACTGTCCATTCTTCACAAGTTGTGCATTGTTGGCACACGGCACAGTGCTGCTCTGGTTCAAGGCTGAGGTCACTTTGTTTGATGTGAGTGATGTGCACTGTCCATGATGACACTGCGCTGCTGTTGTAAGATGCAAGGGTGGTGGTGGCTTGCCAATGTCTTGCATCACTGGCGTATTCCAATGTACAGGATGGCAGGCACCTTATGGCAGCCGCTGAGTTGGCAGTGAAGCTTCTTGTGTCCTTCTGTAGATATTGCTGCTAGCAGCACATTGGATGCACTCTTGTCTGACTTGTGTCAAGACTCTGGGCTGGTCTGCATGTCCATGCAGAAGATGGTTGTCTGTTGGTGTATGATGTTTTTGTGGTTCAGCCTGCAAGGAAGCAGACCCTGGGACCTTCTACCATCACTATCTGCATATCCATTAGTGCGGAGTTGCAGAGTGTAATGCTGCTGGGCTGTCACGGCTCTCACTGCTGATCACTCGGTGCTTCTATGATGATGACACACGTTTCACACGTGCCATGTCACCAGCAGCTCAGCGTGTGAGGTTATCAAGAGGTCTAGTTGTCTGTAGAGTGCAGTATGTCTGACCAGTCAAGTGCAGACGCATGTTTGCTTGCTACGGCCCAGACCTTTGTTTCTGGGGCTCAAAGCCTCCGTGCAAGGTATGTTTGGCAATGTAATGCGGGCTTTATTGTGGCGTTGAAGATGTTGTAATGTGTGTGGGCTCAGTAAGGGTGCAGAAGTTGCTTCAAGGCCACTCGATGCAAAGCAGCAAGCTGAGCCCTGGGACAAGGCTGCATGTGGGAGCAGTGTGCAGGGTTGCTTTTTCTGCATCGGTACCCTTTTGCCATCAGGATATTCAAGGTAGACAGGGCATCTTCTGTTGCCGCCTGCTGCTGGGTTCTGGATGGCAGCAACCGATGTAGTGATATTGATCAGACATTGCTGTAGTGCTAGAACACAGTCACTCTGTACCTTGTAGGTAGCACAGCAGAGGTTCAACACCTCACCCCTACTAGGCTATCCAGGCACTTGGTGCACGACCTTGCACTGCAGCAGTTTAGTGATTCTTAGAATGATTCTGGCACAATGTTGTTGCGGTATTGTGCTACATGGTTGCTGTGGTTTATCAAGACTGGTTACTGATGTTTTACATGTTCTGCAGGGGAGCAGAAACAATGCCGGCCAACATGGGCTGTGCCAACTTGCAACTTGCCTGAAACCTCTCCTTCATATTGTTGTTGCTCAGACACAGTGTCTGCTTGTGACTGCTTTGTTGTTGGTGTTCGACACGATCGTGAGCTGTTATGCCAATGTAGGCTATCGTGTATCCAGCTGCTCGTGTTGTCATTCCGTAACGGGGGCGTACAGATACATGGCATGGTCACACACTGCAAGAGTGCAGATGTGGTGCATCATGCAGTAAGGCTGGCAGTATATGAGATACTTGTTGCAGTAGTATTGAGCCTCAAGCTACAGGCTCCGTGTGGTGTACAGCATGTGGTTGACAGTATTCATAACATATGTGTAGTTCTGCGTATATGCAAAGCTGTGCACGTTGTTATGAGCTGTCATGTGGGTTGTCACTCCATAATCTGTTATGGTCAACGGTATGTTGCATAAGCGAAGTAGGTTGAAGGGCTTGCATCTGAAAAACATTGGTGTTTTGGGAAGATGGTAATACATATAATGCACTGTGCCTTTCTCTGGAACTCTTCGAGAGGCAGATTTTTGGCATGATGTGGGTTGATCACACTGTAGCAGTGTCTGCAAGTCGAAGGCTGTGTTTGTTTAGACATATAACATTTTGGGCAGTCTCAAAGACACGGCAAACACCAGGTGTCAGCGGCTGACAGTGTACACAGACGTTAGCGCTGCAGAATACGAAGCCAGCCAGCATCCCTAATTTTGCCCACGGGTTGCCCTGAGTGACTGCTTGAATCCGCTGAGAGCAGCTCAGATATACGGTGTACTGCCGTGTCCTGGACATCAGAAAGCACATTCATGAAATCAACCTTGAACCCTATCATGCGGACTCACATTCAGTTACCCAGACTCCAGGAAGTTTTCAGGAGCATCATGTATGCACAATACTGGGACGGTCACTGGCAGGCTGCATGCATCTGGCAACAATCATTCCGAAAGGCTGCCAGACAATCCGTCACAGTAGCCTGTCACAGCAATGCTGACACTTCAGGAGTGCCACTTCGGCAGTGCCTTATGCATGGCTGTCAGGGCAGGAACAATTGTAGGCCCAATTGTAGGTTTGAAACATGTACTGCCACAGAAGTGCAAGCAGATGCAAGGTCATGCCATGACATTAGTGAAGTCACGTTCTAGTATCATTCTGAAGTTCACTACTCTGGGCAAGAGGAACTATGAATGCTGTCATCCACGCACTGCCACATACTTCGTTCCTTGTACTACAGTATCACATTTGAAACTGACTGAATGTCCTATACCAGTGAGCTAGATGTCCTGACAGACCATGCATCACTGCAACTGTCAGCCTGTCAGGCAGCATGCACCACTGGTTGTTCAACAAGCAGCAATGCTACCACTAGCAGTACGATTGAGAACTGCTGCCCGCATGGAATGTATGCATGGAGGCATCTCATGCCTATGCAGCCCATGTGAATAGACAAAGGTCGCCTACTGCGCACTTGAACACATGCACAATTCTACCAGATTCCCCAGACCCTCTATCACTATGGCAGATCCATCCATAGCTGGTGACTATAGCTATGCCTCCGCTGGCCAATCAGTGCTCCAAACCGCATCCAAAGCACACTCAGCGCATAAACAACTGTTGCCAACCACGGTGAAGCAGGAAGCCATGACTTGCAGCTGGCAGCTGTGTGACAGACATCTGCTAAAGTGCTGGTCATGCACCAGTGATTTCTTCAGCGCCAACTTGTGGGTTCATGACTTCCAGTCCAAGCGCTGACACCAACTGCTGTGCACGGCCAAGACGCAGCTGAGCTTCAATGGTCTCAGTGGAAAGTGCAGTGCCATTCTGCACGACACCATCACTGAAGTCGTCCAGCATCTTCTTGTAACTGCAGCAAGATAGGAACAAATAAGGCACACAAAACAGAGCAGTATCACCGCCAAGCGCAGGATGCAGGCCAACTTGACTCTACTCACCATTGACCAGCGTACTACATGATGTCGGATCACATAGGCAGGACTGCCGCATGGCATGCAGCTGTGCTACAACGACTTTCCACAGGCTCATAGCTTTGTGTTTGCAAATTCCATCCATTGCAGGAAGTTGACCCTAGTCTGCTCCAAGTACTCAAGCATCACCTGCCCCAGCTCATCTATCTGTAGCATGACAGTGACAGGCAGCAAAACATAACCAAGTGTGATTAGCCTTGTAATTTCTGCACAGTATATGAGATATTCATATCCACAGCGTATCTTATCTGTACTGTACCTCTGAGAGGCAGCATGTCCAGTGGACAAGAGGATGGCATATGCATAACATCAGCACGTGCAAGCATACTGGTATCTGCCAGGCAGCGAGGCACACTACCAAGCTGTATGAAGCAAGACTTGAAGTTGACAGTATGTCTATACCTTTGCATGTATGCCTTGTTTGCGGATGTTGAGTGCTTCCAGTCCACTTTGCACAGTGGGCGTAAGTTGTGTGCCAGGCTGTCCTGCAGCTGCTTCAGTCACTGCTTGTGAGTGTTGCTGCTGCAGATGCGGTAGATGGCTGATCCGAGTCATCTCTGCAGGACTGTGAGGCTGCTGATCTGCCACACTCGGCGCTTGTTCCATATGCAGGTCCATGAGGCTATGGCTGCCACACACTGTGCCAGGCAGTATTTTTTCGCAACTAAGCTTGTCAGTCTTTTTACGTTTTGTCAGCTGAAGTAGACGAGGTCCCCCGCTACTGCTTGCTGCTGGATGCAAAGCCCTTGCAACTGACGGTACTATCAAACATCAAGGCATGAGACACCTGTGAGCAGCATATAAACACGACGCGGTTATGCACCACTGGTATGACATGGCATGACACATACCTCTGCCTGGTGCAGTTGCTAAGTCAAGCATACAGTCACCAACGATCGCATAAGACCACAGGCCACGCTTGCACTCTGTGAATGAGTGTGATGATATTGTTGTGCCTTTCTGCAACACGCGTGCGCTGATGTATGCAACGACCGCTACAAACCGCTACTAGTTCCAGCCCAGGTCCAAGAGAGCACCAGTCACCAGATGAGCGTGCCTGTCTGACGATAGGTCAAGAACCAGGAATCTTATGCAATGTTTTGCATATCGTTGCTGTGTTTCCTGCCTAGTCGTCCTTCCGGCCTTTCCCGCCAGCTAAAGAAATTCTGATTCCCAGGTTGCTGTTCTTATTACCAACGACAGATGAATTCCCCATTGCATATACTGGATGTATATCATAACCGGCATTACATTCACCGACACTTGTGTTGTTGCTCATCGCTTGGTCACTGCTGTCACACAGAAAATGACACGCGGGTTTGAAAGCATCCACTTGAATGCTTTTCGGCCCTATAAAGCTTGCCGTTGTCTTCAGTCATATCAAGTCGAGGCTGTCTTCCTTCTTTGTCCAGTCGAGTCCTTGGGAATCAAAACCGTGTTCTATCTTGGTCAACAGCTGACACAATCAGAGCTTGCGCAAGCCGCAGAAGAGAAGCGATGGCGAAGAAAACTCACCTAGGCACTTGGTTGGCTCTTTTCTTAGCTTCAGCACTTGTGGGGCGCACAGCATATGGTCAGGCCCTGAAGAAGACCGCTCCCGAAGCCAGGGTGAGCTTGCGGCAAGTCAGATTAGTTTTGACATTGCATGTAGCTGAATACTGGGTCCTTTTCCACTGCGTACTGTCATATATTAACTTACGTCGGAGAAGTCCGCCAGCGTGAGTCTGTCGGTGTTTAAATTCCGCGCACGCAGGAAACTCAAGTCTACGCCAACGGTACCCTGTCCCCTGGATGGCACGACGCATCAAAGGGATGCATGCTTTGCCTCTGGTCAAGTACTTTGGATGTAAGCTTCGCCGAGTCAGCTGTGTGTCCTGCCCCTGCACTCCCTGTTCTATGCAGCTGCATCGTGTGTGGGCGTACATGAGGCGCAAATAAGGAAGATACATCAGACATGTCTCAACTACTCTACAGCACGCGACAGGTTCCGCCCAAGCCACGTATGCTGGTACAGCACATGATTGACCGTGCCTGGTGGCCTTGGCTGCCAGCATAACGTCGTAAGCATCATACAAACAGCATTGATGCGTCATGCAGGCTAGAAATGGGTCTACCGCAAGCTTGTCTGCAGCGGTCGCTGCTTGGGGTTCGCTGGTGATTGTATCTGACAATCGCACGTACGCCAGGAATTGGTGAGTCACCAACAGCTTATCTTACTCTGTCTCAGACTCAGATAGATCCTCAAGCAGGGACAGTAATGTAGCTGGAGTTGTTGCTATGCACTTGCATCGATGAATCGCTTGGACAGTCCTTCGGACTCTCACTGTGGCTACCCCATGGTGACCTGCCACTTTGCAAAGTGACTTGAATTATTCATGCACTAGCATCGTCGTGTGCTTGTGCAGTCTGCTGGACTTGTGGGCCAAAGGATCTGGGCTGACAGCCATATCACTATACCTTCAGGACTCCAAGACAAATACGCTAACAAGGTACAAAGCTTTGTGTTTCTTGCCGAAGTGGATCACGTGCTTGCTGTTGTGGTAGCATCAGTAGCGCCTTCTGCGAGTCGTGAGCATGGCTACCAGTCTGTTGTGCTGCTGCAGTGTGTACGTACATTCAATTTAATGTGTGTGTCACTCTGTTTACTGTTTACTATTTACTGTCTGTCCAAACACAGTGATGTACGTTTCGCCGATCCGCAATTGGATGAAGCCGTTGTCTCTGTGCTGGAAACAGACCTGGATGGCTGGTCGCACATACAGATCAACCTCAACAAGGCAAGCTTGTGGGCGCAATGTGCATCATCGTTAATGTCTCGATAATTGAAGCACAGATCGCTGGTTTTTGAACTTGATCATTACTGTGAACTTTTGACTGTTTGCACCATTCTGGTGCTTACAAACCTTCAGAAGTCTGCAGGCAACCTGCTGTGGATGCTGGCATGCTGCTAAGCAAATAGTCTATTGGTGGCTTGCAAACAACACAACCATGCCCTTTGCTACTTGCAGCTGAGTTCAACAGCTACAACCTTTGACAGGATTGTGGCGACCGATGTCAGTGGCATGGGATTCCGCCTGCTGCTGGACGATGTGAAGCTGCTGTACTCAACAGAGAACCTGCAGAAGTTCCAGGCTTCGTCCTTCGTGTCCCAGACAACTCAAGCTGCCAGGGTGCTGCCAGTATTTGGCCAGGATTACACAACAGTAAGTCCTCAGTTGTGTGTGCGCAGTGTGCTTTCTGCACAATTGTTTCTCAGAGCAAGACAGCATGTACCTTCCTGCAACCATAGCTTCTCCCCGTCTCTGTCCTCTTGACTGTCCAATCGTGCTACCTCGCACATGCTATGCTGACCATTGCAGCTGATCTCTGCACCGAATCGCTACATCGTCAAGCTCAGGAAGTCTACACGCATCGGGGATGTGGATAAAATCTGCCAGCAACTCGCTGGCAAGCTGACTAGCTTCAGCAAGCACTTCCAAGGTTTGTGCCACACTCCTGTCAGCACACTGGGTACACTTGCGGCTCCCAGTTCCTCTGTCAAGTGGCCCTTGATGACAGTGTCTGTGCGGAGTGAGGTAAGCCAGAATATGCTCTGCAGGTGTCAAGCAAGAATGTTTTGGTGGTACTTGCCAGGTGCTGCACTCACCCTGAATGCAGGGCTGCTTTTGTGTGCATGACCCTCATGTGAGCTTATGGTTGTTCTCATGACAATTGGTGGCTACTATCAAGTGAGTTGTCATGACATTGTATTCAGCGTATCAGGCAGCATATCTTGCTTATGTTTCTCGTCTTGATGTAGAGTGACCTGGATGCAATGAGGAAGAGTCTTGGTGCAGAAGTGGAATACTTTGAAGCAGACCTGCAAGCATTCACCTCCATCCGACAACTTATGGATGTTGCCAGCACCAGCAAGCCAGCTTGGGCAACAGATGTGAACAGTGGGCTGCAGGATTGGAAACCAACACCAGTGGTAGAGTTGAACATCACTAAAAACAGTCATGTAGGCAATGACAATGTAGCGACCATCACCCATATTGGCGGAGCCTACTCGAACACTGCAAGCAATCAACCGATGGTACATTCGACTTTCACTCAGATTGGGGTTACTCCACTGAAGAATGATCATGTTGCCACCCTACCAGTCGAGGAGCCAACAGCTGTTGGTGAGTGCCGCATGGCTTCCAACAGCATCAATTGCTGAACCTCACAGTTCAAGCTCAACAGCACAAGAGGTGACTGCTTTGTATGCACCCAATGCATATCCCTCCTGACAGCAGCTCAGATGCCACTTTTGCTGCGTTTCTTACACTACCCCACTGTGCACAGAAACCAGCAAGACGGACAATATCAAGGATTCTGTACAGGATGACAGCAGCACCGTTGGCACAGCTGAGGGGACTGCCAGTATCCAGTCAGTGGCTAGTTGGGGACTTGACAGGATTGATCAGACAAGTCTGCCATTGAACGGTTACTACTCTTCTGGAGACTATGATGGTCGTGGAGTTCACAGTGAGTGACCTGAACCAAATTACCAAGCTGCCTGAGGGAATTCACAGGAATGCTGGTGACATCTGCAGGATGCTGCCAACTTGGTTGATGACTCCCATTGTTGCCATGCCTGTATAAGCACAATTCAGTGCCTGTCACTGGTAGTGATGTGCTCTTTGCGGTTGCTCTTCAGTCTACATACTTGATACTGGAGCCCGTGTCTCACACTCGGACTTCCGTGGTCGAGTCGGTGATGGAGCAAGTGCAGTTGGGACCTCAACTGACGATGAAAATGGCCATGGTACACATGTGGCAGGCACAGCCCTTGGTGCAGTGCATGGTGTGGCTCGCAGTGCTATACTGCATGTGGTCAAGGTAAGCTGTGAGACATAAACTGGTAAGTTTGTGTCTGTCTGGCTGCCACCTAAAGCTCAGAATTGGTTGGAATGGATGCAAGGTCTACTGTCTGACCCTGACCACCAGCTAATGGGACTGCACTCGATTGGCCCTGCCTTTGCTGCTCTTACAGGTGTTTGGTGCTGATGGTTCTGGATCATACAGCAACATAATTGCTGGCATGCAATGGTAGGTGCATGCCTGTTGCCTGCATTACACCAGTGATACCAGCAGTGAGCTGTGAAGTTACATGGCTATGTACAAGGAAGGCAAGCCAAGAGCACACCTCAGTATCTGGTTTCTTCAGGTGATCTGGTCTATTGCCGCCTGTTGAGCACAGCGACCCTTGATGTTTTGTTGTAGGGTGAAGAATCACAAACTCCGCAACAACATCCAATCTGCTGTCATCAGCATGTCTCTAGTGGGTCCAAGGGCTGCGAGCTTGAACGATGCTGTAGAGGAGATGGTGGCAGCGGGTATCACAGTCGTTACAGCTGCAGGCAACAACCGTGGTGCTGATGCCTGCACTATGTCACCGTCCTCTGCACCCTCATCCATCACTGTTGGTGCCAGCACAGATCGAGATTCACTGGCAAGCTTCAGCAACATTGGCAAGTGTGTCAATCTGTTCGCCCCTGGACAGTCTATCACCAGTGCCAGCAGGTATGTGGTCTTGTCAAACGGTGATATTATATGGAGGTGTTATTGATTGGTGGCGCAATGACAGACAAGTTGGCATATAACATCAAAGAAATGTGTTGATGTTGGTATCACTGGTCTGCCAGCAGCACATCACTTTTCCAACCAAGTCATGGTGCTGCTGCAGGATCAGTGATGATGCTGAGACAACCATGAGCGGCACTAGCATGGCTACACCACTTGTAGCAGGTGTTGCGGCCCTCTACCTGCAGTACAGGCCAGGAGCGTCTCCTGCTGAAGTGAAAGCTGCTCTGACAGGTGATTCCTTCACACACTGTCTGGAGCAATCTGAATGAGGGCTGTGCCTGGGTCATGCTGATGATGTATGTTGATACAGAGTCCTGTTGCAAGAGTGTCAAGAAGTTGCAATGTTGCTCACCTTACATGCAGGTGCTGCTGTTGGTGCCTTCTTTGAGAGCTCTAGTCCTCAGCTACTCGTCAATGCCATGTCTAGCAGACTACGTGCAGCAGGCCCAAGAACCCCCAGCACACCGGTTGTGACAGCTCCTTCAAGTACCACAACCCCACCTGCCGCCGCCACTCCAACACCCACCACATCGCCTCCTCCTGCACCAAAACCAAGCCCTTCACCCTCACCCAAGCCAGCAACACCGACAGTTGGAGCACCAGCCTTCCCATCTTTCGGATCTTTCTCCAAGCCTTCCTGGTGCTCTACATGCAGCTGGTGTCTCGGTTGCAGCTAAGCAGATCTGCTGCAGAATGGTCAGTGTTGAGAGGGACGAGTTAATCCTGTACAAGCTCAGATGCCTTATGACTGATCATGTGCTAGCTTACTAGGCGCTGTGTTCAGTCAAAGCTCACTGTTTGACATCAGCTACTCAATCTGGGCAGGAAGTGCATGACGTCGTCAACATGTTATAAACCTACTATATATTCTCATACGAGCATGTACATACCTGTCATCTGCATTGTGTGTGAGCCAGATGGAATGCTTTGAGCAGCGCTGAGTATACTGTGTTATGCCCGAGTCATCCAATTTGTCTGACATTGCCCAATCAACGCTGGGATATTCTGCATGCCAATATCTGTTGATAGTGCTGTTTTGGAAGCCTATTGGCGCTCAGCTCAAGGATTTGGGATACTGTTTCATTCTGCATTGCACTGAAAGTGTCCCATGACTCCCACAGCATGATCAGCTCTGGAGTAACTTTTACTGATTTCTTGAATGTGCTATTTTCCTTGCGCCTCACCTCTGTTGGTAACGGGCATGACCTTGTACAGTGTGCTATGACAGACGATCAGTATGGCCTTGAGTAGGATACATTGTTGCTACTGTTGCTGGCACTGGGTGTATAATGGACAGCTGCAAAGCTGTAAGGCTGGGAGAAGTTAACACTGTAACTGTTATGTGCATCAGCAAATTGGATTGGCGTTATGTGTATATGCCCCTGCAGTCCAATGTAGCCTGTGACAGGTTGCACTTGTTTTCATGGAATGAAGAGGTCAGCTTCATCATGAGCTCTCCAGCTGTGATGACTGGTGCCAGCTGAATCACCTCGCATAGGCTGTCAATAACAGTAATCTTGGTTGTTCGGCGTAGCCTGATTTACAGAACGACCGGCACTGGCCACTGGGGGAGTGCATGATGCTGTGCACAATGCAGCTGTTGAGCTTTCGTACTCATGTGTTCACCAGATACAGTACTACGAAATAGCACACTGAGATACACTGATTAGAATTTGCTTATCTCTGTAGAACTTCTACAATCCTTGCTGAAAATGAACTCTGCGGTACCCCGTTGCTATGGATAGCAGTTGCAACAGAACATGTTCTGCTGTACAGCTGGCAGGAAGTGTCTCAGCGCCACCGCGCTAGACACGCGTGCTTTGAGGGATTCACCGTTATCTGTGACCCTTGACTCGACCTGCGAAGGGGTGCGCTGTGGTCGACAGGTTGGCAAACCTTGGTAGTAACCTTGAAAACCGACACGCAACTAAAAGCTGCATGCTGTGATTGTGCGTTGGCTGTGTAGTGTAGCTAGCAGAGTTATAATCAATCTGGATGCGTACTGGGAAGTAGTGAACGAAGTCTTCATGAGACTGTGTGCACGTGCAAACAATCCATCTACAGACAGATGGCACTGCAGCACATTGCTCGAGTCAGTACACTCACCCACTCAGCATCATAGACAAATTTATTAGCCATCAATGGGTTTCATGTGCAGTTCGCAGCGCTTCAAAGCAGCTGACCCGCATGTGCGCTGAGCAGTACAATTCCACACACTCAACAGTAGACCGCAGATGCCCTTGAACTCGCAAGAAGACAAGCAGAGTTGGCGAAATGCAGCAGCACGATAGCCAGGCGCAAGCAGCCAAGCCTAACAACAAGCTCACTTGCCCCAGGCACCTCTTACTGTGCACTTGCCTTCTAATAGCAGTGTGTCCACGTGCACGGTGCCTGACAGAGCGTGCTCGTATCGTACGATGCGAGTCTGAGCAGCAGCAGATTATGTGTGGTCTCATTCCATTTGAAGCGCATGAGGAACGATCCACCTGCTGCAGCCTGTACAGCCATCATAGCACTAGAGGTACATCTACAGCAGTATCTGAACCTGGGATGGCAGCAGGAGTGCAGATTCCTGCAAGCACCGACCACACAACAGCATTAGTATTGCTACCTGCAGTGGCAGGGATTGGTGGAATTGAAGAAGTCAATGACACAGTGACAGAGCTGCCGCCAGCTGAACTTGACCCAGGCAACACGACAACTGGCATTGCACCGCCCCCAGCAGCAGTGTTGCCATTGAGACCAGACCTACAGTACTACAATGACAGTAGTGATCACCCTCGTGACCAGTACAACGAGTTGTTTCCTTCAAACTGTACACCTGTGATGCAAGCAAACATACCAGTTTTCAAAACAGCTAATGCAACAACAGATGAGATGAATGCAGCTTATCAGATTGTATCAGTGCTCAGCAAAGATAGCATCAAGCTCATCAAGGCGCATGCCTTAGATTCATTGCGCACTGCAAACAGCTCCAGCCTGGCTGGGCTCTGGAACAAGTACGCTGCTTACAGCAGCAGCAGCAGCAGCACAAACAGCACCTTCGATCACCCAAGTGGTTACATAAGTGCAGCAGAGCTGGCGTACATGCAGCAGCAGCTGTCAGACGGTTTTGAACCTCAGATGACAGCAGTAGAAAGGCTTCTAACAGGAGAGGGTGTGCCACCGAAGATGTTTGAACCCAATGCAACCTGGGCAGTGCCAACAGCATGTCCGGCGCAAGGATATGAAGGTAAGCAGTACTCATAATTGTCGCACTGCATTGGCTGCAAGTCAAGATCCCGGAAATGCCAGGATGCAATCCCAAAAAAAAAGTTGGTCTGGAGCATATGATGCAGCACCTGTTGTTGGTCTGCTGTTGTGACTCGTGAAAGCAAGGTAAGATGTATGAAAGCAGCGTTATGCCCACAATCTGGCGACTTGCGTCTATAAGCAACTACTGCTCACAACATGCGTTCACACATATCCTGTATGTTTCACAGGTCCCTATGCGACACCCTCTGTGTTGATCAGGTATGGAGGCATCAGTGACCCCAGGAGCAGCCCTTGTGCTGGGAACTACCCGGTTGATGCTCCTCAGAGGATATGTGGACATCTCTCATTTGTGGAGTTGGTGAGCAGCCAGCAGTGGACTAGCAAGGCAGCAAGTGCTTCTGCAGTGGCTGTCATGTACGTTCAACAGCTGGTTGTGGACTGCAGTGCAAGCAAACTCATGCTTATCAGCTATCTGCTGCTGCTGCTGCTGCTGCTGCTGTACATGTTCCACCAGGATGGTCAGATGTCCTACAAGCAAGCAGTAGCCTTCTGGGCCACTGGGGATGTGAGACATGCTCAAACAGCACTCGAGATCATTGACAGCTGGTCGAGCACCAACACTCAGTTTGGGTTATATGATCAAAATGGGCCACTAGAAGCAGCTTGGGTGAGTCAAAAGAGCAACAGCAACACTGCCTGTCAGCCACTGTTTAGTGTACACAATCAAAGTCAATATAACAACAACAAAACTCGGCAGTAACAACTCAAGTCAGACCGTCAGACCGGCTTGTTCACGGCCTAGTTGGTTGCAGTAGCACCCAGTATAACAGGACATGCAATACCTTGCAAGCACTTGTTGCTCTCATGCAGCCGCTGGAAAGGTGTTGTTCTGCAGATATATGCCGACTCAGCTGTCTTGCAGCACAGTATACAGCTTGTACATTGTTGACACCATGGGTCCTTGAATCTGCAGGGTTGTGCCTCCTTCAGTCGGGCCTTAGAGCTGCTGCTGCATCATCCTGGTTGGGGTGTGGAGTTTGGTGATGCTGGCGTGTACGAGCGCTATGTGACCTGGGTGAGCAGCGTGTTGATGCCTCAGATGGATGCTTGGATTGAGTTCAAGAAGCCGTTCAAGGGTCACTGGAGCACCTGGATATGGGACGGCAATGTGTATGCAAATTGTAAGTTTGTAGGGTACAGACTGTGTTTCCTGGTACAAGCTTGTGACTAGCCATTGTATTGCTACTGCTTGAGCATACCATTCCAAATGCCTAGTAGGCAGGCACATAGCTTTATCGTGATGTTGCTAGTAGCATGCTACTAGCAGATGCGCATCTGATGGTGCTTGCATGAGCGCGTATTGTCTGGGAGCTGCTGAGCAGCACTGCTGCTGCTCTGCTGCTGCTGGCGGCTGTTTCTACAGGGCACGCAAGCATAGCAGAATGCTGGATGTCTTTTGCTGTCCTGACCAACAGCATCACAAGATATGACATGGCGGTGGATCTGTTCCACGCCACCGTCCGTGGATACCTCAAATGGGGACGCGGAAGATTTGCTGCTGGCCGGCTTATCGGTGAATCAACAGAGACGCTCAGGGACATCTACCACACTTTGTTCGGACTCGGGAGCTTGCTGCAGACAGCTGAGATGGCTTGGCAAGCAAGAGATGAGGACTTGTACAGTAGCTATGGACATGTACTGGCAGCAGCGATGGAAGTTCATGCACGGATCATCAATGCTGAAGCAAATGAGACTCTATTGCCGCCTGGGTTCAAGTTCTTCCATTCTATGCCTGAGCCTCCTACTGGCACAGTGTGGCGCATCAACCTTGGCAGGCAGGTGTGGAGTGCTGTGAATGTGACTACTGGTGCCTGGGTGGCTGATCTGACTGATGGGTTCAAGTACGTACTGGGGTCAAAGTATCTGCCTACTGGCTGGGAGATTGGGTAAGTGGAAGTCGACATGCTGTAGCTAGCGTACACAAGGTCAGCTGCCTGTCAGTCTCTGTTAACAACATCAAGTGCACCACCCCACTAGGGCGAGAGACTTGTCTGCAGCCTGTGTGTTGGGAAAGAGCTCCCAACCAGGCTGATGCTGAGGACAGGCTTGCAGAGTCACTCTGTGATCACAGCTGTGAGCCCAGCCGTTACTGCTTCCTGCTACATGCAGGTACAACCATTTTGTCGGTCGTCTGGGACTAGACCTACGAGAGACCACCAAGCTGCTGGGCTCTTACTGGCCTGAGTACTATGAGTTTCACTGGGGACTAGGGACTTTGACACATGCGGGGTCAGCTCAGTGGCTGTGGAGACCAGGGATTGACAGATTCTGTGCGAATCATGTTGAGTGATCTGCTTGAATGCCAGAGTTTGCATGGAGTTGAGAGTGTGGCACTGCGATTTCCGTTGTCTGTTTATGCACAGTACGGAATGCACGCTACGCCTCTCGGCGGCGGCACATTGATGCAAGCGTCCCGTACCTCCGATCGTGCATTTGCGGAGCTATTGGTGGATTCGCCTCTAAGGATACGGCATTGTGGCTCCGCCGGACCCCGGTCGGGCCGTCACACGGCATGTCAGTGTCCGTAACACGCAACGCGCGCAGTTCATCTGCCACTACAGCCGCGTGCATGATACAACATACGATGACATAACCAGTTCTTTGTACGTTTGCTGGCACATACATGGCAGCAACAGCCAGGCGATCCAAGCCATTGACACTTAGGCAATCCAACAGACGATGCCGCATCGGCGACGGGCCGCACTGCGGCCTGCAGTCACTCCCTCGTACGAAGGAGACCTTGATGTGACAGAACAGAACCCACTCATATGTGTACTGTACAGACTGACATATGTCCTTGCTGGCAAAGTCAGGAGTGTCTTCACAATTGTCTGAAAACGCAGTTGTTGCTGCCGCAGCTTGCCAGGCACTACCAGGCTCACCATCACTGCTCCTGTTGCTGTTCTCACTAAGCTTGATTGACCACACCACTCCTATGACTGGACAAATGATAACCTGAGCAAATGCTGGCATACAGGCGGTTTTGATGATGTTGCTGGTTCTAGCAGTGGAGAACTAGCCTCCTGGTTTGCGGTAAACCGGCTGCTTGTGAATCATTGCTGCTGGGAGCCGCTACTGCTGCTAGCAGCAAATGCTACAGGGACAAGTAGGCTTGTAAAGGTGTATATAGATCAACTGCTTAGCTACCAGTGGAGACAGATGCAACTTGTGTGCTGCTGCTGCTGCTGCCAGATGCGATTGCCAGCACTTGTTGTAATGCGGGCACAGCTTATTGATGCACCTCACCACGCAGCTGTAATGACGGCTGCTGCTGCGCCTTGGTTGCTGCTGCTGCAGTCTGACATGATATATGAATGAATATTTTTATGTTGTCAAGCCTGCCTCATGTGCTACTGCAGGGGCCGATCCTTCGGCTGCTGCTGGCAGCGAATACTATCCACACTGTGCTGCTGAGCATGTCAGCCAGGTGTGCCTAAGCTGAATGCACGACTTCATAAGGACTGCTGTCCCTGATCAATGGAGCTGGGCGCTGTCTAGCGGCTCCCTTGCAGACTGCAGGCAGCAGTAACTGCCTTAACATGATTACGAACTGAAGGCTGCTTACAAGCTGGCAGTTGAGTAAGGCTTATTTGACTGCTGGAGTGCTGGTTTCCAAACTGAGTCTTCAAAGGGTGCGATTGTTAAACTTGCGCTCATCCTGTGGACAGCAAGAAAGACATACACTGGCAGTGCTGCCTAACATCACGGTACATGCACAACACACTGGCTGATGAAGCTTTGTTGTCACCTTGCTCCGCTGCTGTGTTATTGACAGTGCTTGAAATAGCGTAAAGCACAAACAAACACACATTCTGGCTGCCAATCAGGAACACTTGTGCACCAGCCACACGAGACAAGCACATATGCAGAGCTCTACAGTCCACATGAAAGAAAGACATACCAACTTGCCTATCACACTCTCCAGAACCAGCCGGGAACGCTCTCGAAGAGAATACGCAGTTCACTGTCCTTGGTGGCACGATCTGACTGCTTGTCGCAGCACCACCATCCAAAGTCCTTGATGCCTGCGTATCTCTCATTTTGGATAGGAAGCCGACCACGTTCAGATACAAAGTGTTTGAGGTACTCAATGCGGAACTTGGGGTCATCTGCCTGCAAACATCAATGTGTGTTACCAATGCCTGCACCTGCTATCGTCTGACAAGTAATTCAGTCAAACAGGCCAAACAAGTTGAGACAACATGGATCTTGATCATCACAACTTGTGACAGCACAAGCTTGCCACAGCAACACATGATGTGACAGCACAAGATTGCCACTCTTGTGTTTCAAGCACGATGTATGACAAGCTGTCACTGATTTGTTGAACAAATGGTTACTGTTAGGAACACAGTATCCCATGAACAATTTGACACTTTTGACACATGCTTACGTGAATACAATACTATTGTTTTGATAACAACACAATACTATTGTATATATTGAATATAACCAAGGCTTTCCCGACCCAGGCACTAGCCCCGGAATACATTGAGGCAGCGTGGCAGTCGTATCTCACCTGCCATACCCAGTACTTCACTTCTTCCAACTGCCGTTCTTGCTCTTTGGACAACTTTCCTGTTCTTTTCCTGTACCTTATGTCAGTGCACCAGTTGTACAGGTCAACGCCCTTGTAGACTCTACATTGAAATTGAGACTCATGCCCTCCTTTCCATATGCGCACAGGTAGTCTGTCATACTTTGCCACATACTCATGCAACATTTGAACCTTCTGGGAGAAGCTGCCAGACCACCGGAACTGCAGCAATAACAACAGAGAAAAGCGTTGCTGCTAGACAGTGTCAGACTTTGTTTGCATCGGTGTACTCGGCATTTCTGTTGCTGTCATCCCGAACACACTTGCATCACTTCAGGCATAGTCAGGATGAAGATGGTATGCCAACTACGTGTTTAAACCACCGAAACAAACAGCTGCTAGCAGGGCTGCTGATCCTTGGGCACACCATGATACAGCCATTGTGCAGCTGTCGTGCCAGCTGCAATTGCCACTTGACATGGTATATGCCACATACTCTGTCAAAACCTCGTGTCAATAATTGCAAGTCTGTTCTGGGCCAACTTGGCTCACCAGCAGCGACAGTTGCAAAACAGAATTTGTGATGGGAAGGTTGGTTGCTGACTATGAAGCAGTGATTACCCCTGAGTAGTCGGGTATCATACTATGTTCAAACAGATATCGGATATCTGTTTGAAACAGGTGTCCATCTCCGAGATGCTGAGCACAGTAGGTGACCCTAGCTAAATATGATGTCCCCCCGCCCTCCTCCCCCCTCCATGGTACACAAGACGCCTGAACCTACCCGCCACTTCCAGCCTGGTATGTCTTTCCCCACAAGCTGCTTCCAAAGTGCCCTTGCTGTATGCCCGGCGCTGTTGGCTGCACCACCTGCCCAACAGCTCGCCTTCAAACGTTGACTTGCCAGTCGGCGGCCAGCCGAATGCTTGTACATACTTCTTCAGTAGCTCAAACATGTAAGACCACTGAGTGCGGGGTTGCTGCACCAGCATTGCTCTCTCTTGTCCTGGAGCCAAGGAGGTGTCAAAGCACACACGAGACTGTGTCACCCCAGAAGACTGCTGCCCTGGCCTCTCCAGGTCACTGTCACATGCTGCCGCATCATCTGCCCCACGAATAAAACTTTTTCGAACACCATTGTCCTGAGTATCTGCTGCCTCGCCTGCTACAACCGCTAGGTGTTGCTGCCGTGGCTGCTCACGAGGTGAGTGGACACCTGCGGCGTGCGAGCGCTTGCGCAACTGCTGCTTCGCCATAGAGCATGCACTCTGGCCAGCTGCCCGCTCGAGAGCCTGAGCAGTGAGCTCATCAAGTATCTCGGGGCTTTCTTGAGCAAGTGCCATGAGAAAGTCCACAACTGAACCAAAGTCCCCACTGCTGCCTGACCTGATGTCTTGTATCAAGGCTTGGTGCCTGGCCTCAGGAGTGCTGCACTGCTGATACTTTGTG